>JAVYIG010010472.1:0-68800 GCA_035222895.1 Strongylocentrotus droebachiensis | reverse complement strand
AATTAGGGGAGATACAGGTAGAGATGGAGAAAGAAAGAGAGAGAGAGAGAGAGAGATGTAGGAGATGAATGTATTACTCCAAACAATGAAAATAGGACAGCTGGTTCATATTCAAACATTATTTTATCTCTTTTTTTGCAGTCGTGATGATTCATTCTTCATGCGAGACAAAGGCCATACCGCCCTCATCCACCGACGATTCATGCTGCTATCAAAGACATTCCTCGCTTGGAAGGACCTCGTCCACGGCGACAAGACCACCGGGCAAAAGACGACGCCCGCGAAGAGCGCCATCACGCCCAAGCGCGAACAGAACTCCACGGAAGAAGATAATGAGATTTCGTTCAAGGACCCCAGTCAGCTTGAGATTGAGTCGAAGGCTAAAGCCAGTGTTAGTGCGCACCCTAAGGTGTCGAAACGTGTACAGAAGGTGGTGACACCCATCAAGAGGAAATGGACAGTGTTAACGCCGGGTGTCACGGGGCTGAGGAACCTGGGGAACACGTGTTACATGAACTCTATACTTCAGGTGTTAAGGTATGTTTGTAACACCTAGGCCCCTTCTTATAAAGAGTTGCGATTGATCCAAATCAAACGCAAGTTCTCCAAGCGATCGCAAGTTTGCAGTCTCCTATCTCTTATGTACACGGTGGCGGTTGATATCTATGGCAAATAAGTTGCGATTGATATCAACTCTTTGTAAGACGAGGCCTGGTGTTAAGCTGTGTTTGTGATACCTTGTGTATGGTTACTGGACATTCTTCTCAGAGAGACAAAGACAGAGACAATTGTTTAGAAACTTTTGTTGGCAGCATTTTATCATGTCGAAATATCCCTTAAAAACATCCAGGTTGTGACGTATCGCAAGGAGAACTGATGTAGCGCGCGTTATATACAATATACGTCAAACATGGTGTACTGCCAAGTGTTTGGTTATAATAATTGCTCCTCAAAAACCAAGGGGAAATTGTTTCATCTGTTTCCAGACCAACACAATCTCAATGAAATATTCAAGCTATAGGTAGCAGCTCTGATGGTGGAGAAATTTCTGGAAAAAAAGTACAAGTACGACACAAAAAACTATGTGATCTGCAGTGATTATTTTACAGTTTACAGCAGCGAAACGTACGTACACAATAGCGTTGAATCCATGTGGTACGTTCACAGAACGCCGTGCGCAAACAAATTGGTGACATTCTGAAAATTCTCAGAGCCTCGAAAGACGAAGGATTCTGAAGAAGAGTTACGTCCTCCCTTTTGTCAAATGTATGATGTTTTATATTTTTCAGTTAATGTTTTAAATGGCCTACAAGCTGAAATTAACATTAGTTTGAGGTTAATTCCCCTTTATTGTAAATCTGTGTTTGTTTCCATGGTGATTTGTGCAGCCATCTTCTCCGGTTCCGGGACTGCTTCCTCAAAGTGGAGATCGACCTCCGACCCCACACCAAGTCAGAGGGCAAAGTTCAAAGTACGTCGTCAGAGAGCAGAAAGAGAACGCATGAGTACGCAAGACAAACGACAGTAGAGTGTTTTAAGGTGAGAAAAGACGCATACACTACTGCCTAAAGGTTTTGGCAGCGGGCTGACCCGATGCCCGAAGCGCGTAGTTGAAGAAACGATGTTCGGGTCGCGCCCGATGTTCGAGTCGCGCCCGAAATCTGCCCGAAATCAGCCCGAAATCAGCCCGAAATCTGCCCGGTACTATATTCGCCTTGAAATGATGCGCGTGCTGAAGTCGTGCGTTTTTAAGACTCGCACGCGACGAGACCCGATGACGTCACGTTGAAAAGTCAAATTGGTCGAGAAGAGCGATTCAACTGCAGATCAATTTGCCCATACAATTTGCGTGTTAAAATATGAATCGCACCGCACGAAAATTATACACAAATACACGTAGAGTGTATGGGAGAGTCGAGTGTATGTTAGGAAGACGCTCACTAATTTGTTTTGGTGTTCACCAACTCTCACAGCAATATGAGTAAGGCAGCCTAAAGTCTAGTCTAGACACCCTGATTTTGATCTAAGAGTGGATGATCACCGCAGGCTTTAGATATTTTTCTGCCAAACATCTTCGAGGAGCTAGGCCAGGGTCCATGAAGTTAGCAGTCGCTAGCCGGACGGCAACGGGGACGGCAAACGCTAGCATAGATCTACCGTACCACATCGTCATGCCTAGCCTAGGCTCTAGCCTAAACTTAATAAAATGGCTCAATTGAGCATTCATCAGACTAATGATATGAACAATTTGGTCTCACCTTACATTATGCCAATGACACATCAGTCCCTGTTTCCATATTTTAATTCCAAGGATTAAGATATACTTTCTTTGCAACAGCTAAGTCATAATTAATACTAATAGTGCTACATTGTGTAGCCTGTAGGCATAGCCTATGCTAATAACACTATGCATGCATGCTGGATCTAGATTTTGGACGCACGTGGTACGCGAAGCTTACGTAGATATCTAGGTCAACTTAGGACCTATGCTCGCGCTGCTTGCATCACGTTCGTGACCTTAAAAAAAAAAGGAAGGCGAGGAAAAAGAAGAAAGGAAATATGTAGAAGGAGGGGAGGGGGAAGAAAAGGAAGAGTAGATGAAAAGCAGAGGGGGCGGGGGAGAAGAAAATGAAGAAGAGTAGATGAAGAAGCAGAGGGGATTGGGGAAGGAAAAAAGGCCCAAGGAGAGGAAAAAAACAGGGGATATAAAGAAGCAGAGGGGGGGGGGGGGGGGAGAAGAGTTGATAAAGAAGCAAAGGGTGGGGGTGAAGAAAAAGATGGAAGAGTACACCTGTAGATGAAGAAGCAGAGGGGATTGGGGAAGAAAACAAAGGAAGGAGAGGAAAAAAAAGAAGGGGGAGAAGAAAAGGAAGAAGAAAAGAAGAATTAAGGGGGAGAAGAAAAGGAAGGAGAAGAAAAAGAAGAAGGGGAGATGAAGAAGCAGGGGGAGAAAACGAAGGAGAAGAAAAAGATGAAGAGTAGATGAAAAGCAGAGGGGGCGGGGAGAAGAAAATGAAGAAGCAGAGGGGATTGGGGAAGAAAAAAAGGAAGGGGATATAAAGAAGCAGAGGGGGGGGGGGGAGAAGAATAGATGAAGAAGCAAAGGGGTGAGGGTAAGAAAAAGAAGAAGAGTAGATGAAGAAGCAGAGGGGCATTGGGGAAGAAAACAAAGGAAGGAGAGGAAAAAGAAGAAGGGGAGATAAACAAGCAGAGGGGGGGGGGGGGGGGGGAGGAAGAAGAGTAGGTGAAGAAGCAGAGGGGCGGGGCCGGGGGGTGGAAGAAAAGAAGAAGTGGATATGAAGAAGCAGAGGGGTGGGGGAAGAAAAAAAAGGAAGGAGAGGAATAAGAAGAAGGGGAGAGGAATAAGAAGAAGGGGGAGAGGAAAAGGAAGGAGAAGAAAAAGAAGACAATCTAACTAAAAATAAGAACAAACATAGACACACGAAACAAGCAGAGAACTTATTAATCAATTCCAAATTTAATTTGTTCACCAATGAATTGAATGTTTGAATGAGGAGAGCTAGCGTAGCGTATATTTCGTATTATGTTAAAAGTGTTTCTAAACAAAGGGTACTTTGGAGACAAGGTGTCTGGCAACATGCGTTTATCTCAAAAGTTATTTATAAACAGATCATGTTTGCGCGGTAAGATCACGTGATCTTAGTAGTGATGATTGAACCTTCGAGAGAGAGAGAGAGAGAGAGCAGTTCTGCCTGAAAACTAAGCGTATGCATTATTTTGTTCGAATCTTTCTCATCATCTTTTCTGTTTTTGCTATTCTTTGTTCCACCCTCTCTCCCTCTCTCTCTCTCTATGCTTGTATATTCCCTTCTCTTGTTCATTACGGTTCTAGTTCTATAGGAGAATTACCCTTGGGCAATCACCCCGGCCAATTACTCCCCCCCCCCCCCCCCCCCCGTGGACATTTACATTTCCCTGGAAATTACCCCATTCGACAATCACCCCCTTGTTTAATTCCATGTTTTTCTTTCTATCAATCATGTATTTTCGATTATCATTTTTCTTTCCATACGTAGATCTTTATGAAGCAATTATTAATCATTCTTCTGGTTTCCTTCGTAAATCTGTTCACTTTATGTATTTCTTAGATTTTTTCAATCATTTTCTATTTTTTCCTCAATCCTCAAGTATTTCTTTGTTATTTCCTTATGTATTACTCGTTTTTCGAATCTTTATTTCCATCTATAACGTATTTTCATTGTTTATCGCCATGCTATCTTGTGTGTGTATTTTTGTGAAGTGGGGGGGGGGGGGGGGGGGGGGGTTGGGGGCTGGAGTTTCTCTACATCATCATTTTTATAATCGCCATCAATACATACAGCCAGCATTTTCATCATCGTCCATCAATATCATCACCATCATCATCACTACGGTCACCATCGATAAATCGGTATCATCAGAACAACTCAACATCTCTTCAGTGACTGGGCAATAACTTTCCTTTTCCACACAAAGCGGTTTCCTTTAGAAATTTGATTGTTTACTAAAGCTTTGTTTCGTGAAGTTGCCCTCTCACTTCAGACATGCATGCCGCTGCGGTTTGTAGAAAGAACAGAAAAGTCGTAAACATTGCGTAACATGCACTTTCTCTGTCATCATGATGGTTCGTAGTAGGTCCATGCTGAAGGCTGGTGGAATTTGACAGGGGCCACGCGAGCGGCCACAGAATATTCATAAAACAATAATTTAAATGTAAATAACTATGCATCATGAGCCACTCGTGTTTTCTTAAGAACCCCTTTAAAAATTGTGTTGCTCTTTACTCGAATATCGCAACCCTGAATCGCATTTGATTCCACATTTGGCGTCCATTGTGCGAGCACGAGTATACAGCCAGTAGTTAACTAGCCTAGCCTCGTGGTTGCTGCTTTCCCTAACGTCCGCAATAAAGGCACATCTTTTTTCCGTCAGCAAAATATCGAAAGTCGGGAGTGCGCCTTAAATAGTCGGGAACAGGATATTTGAGTCCTCAAATGCTACTTTTTAGTGGTTTTCAAAAATCTCTGTGTCTCAACATGAATTACATAATGCAAATAAAGAATAGGATCTACTATTTGAAGTTAAACTACGTTCCTAATTTGAAAGGAAGAGAGGGTTTTTTCAGTTTGTTTTCAGTCTCGATAAATTATGCCCTGTCACAAGGCACTTTGCCGGCCGAAGCTCTACCGTGTCTTCAGCTCACTCACCTGTATGATGCAGCTCACACAAGAGATAACGAATCACCACACGAAAACTAGCCTGTCCTCATTTCTGTTTGGACTCGGAGGAAAATTCTGTCATCTTTAGTTTTAAAAACAACATTGTTACTGGTCTAACTCAGTTCACAAGCACTTCAACCGTGCCTCGTAATAAAATGAAAGTATTTTTTTAACACTGTCACTGAATTAAGAGCCGATCTGATGTTAACAAAAGACCAATGTTGGCTTTTTTTTGGTGGCTTTTTGTTAACCAGATCAGATCGCGTCTTATTTCAGTGTTCGAAAAATACTTTCACTTTTCATTATACGAGGCACAGTTGAAGTGCTTGTGAATTAAGTTAGACCAAGGTCTAGTAACAACTAACAATGTTTTTTTTTTTAACTAAAGATGACAGATTTTTTTTCCAGATTTTTTTTTTCTGATTTTTTTTTTTTTTTTTTTTTTAGGGGGGGGGGATCTTCGAAATAGGGGTGCGCCTTATAGTTTTGTGATTTGCTTTCTAGTATTGCGATGATGTATAGTTGTACGCTTTAAATTAAGACATGTTCATCATTGAAAATGGTCATGGAAATTTACATTATCCTGCTCTGGAAAGTCATGAAAAGTCATGGAATTTTTAAAATGTGTGAGTGTACGAACCCTGAAGTAAGTCTTTATAATTATTTGGATGTTTTGATATTTTCGGTTGATTCCAGATGAAGAAAAGCAAAGGCAAACTGTTCGCCAGATTCCGGTAAAAATCGCCAGTCAATCCCCCTTTGCGTGTGAAGCAAGGGTTACCGGATGCGTGTGGGTCACCTCCCTGGTTTTATCAAAGCATTTATCCTCGTACCAGACGGTTAATTTTGTCTATTTTGTAATTAGCCGCCTGGAGAAGAAAAAAATCTGCGGTAGTCCGCAATTGACAAAAAAGTTAGGCGACAACTGTACCAAAATAAGTGATAATACTTCAACACTAAATACTTAGATGGTAAATTGATTTAATTTTAGCTATGTCCTTCCATCGTGTTTATTTAACTTGGACAAATGACATGAGTTCGAGAACGCCGACTCGCAGACGTTCACTGCATGTTAATTAAATCTGTTTAATGGTTGTTTTCTTGACAAAAACATCGAGTTAGAGTGACTATTGTGACGTTTGGAGATAACCATTATGACATCACAAAGCCGCGTAGCACTAGCATTCCACGCAGATGCGCATTTTTTCACAGACATTGCGCGCAAAGCAACGGCGCATAGCAACAAAGTAAACAAAGCAGCTCGAAGTTCGGGAACTTCCCGAAGTTCGGGCGCTCCCCCAAATTCCGCGCGTGCGTTCAATTCAGCTGCCCGAAAGCTGCCCGAAATCGGCTCGAAATCTGCCCGAACTTGCTCACATTTTTGGCAATTGACACTCAAAAAAAATACGCGACCCGCGAGTAGCTTGCCCGCGCCCGCAGCCCGCTGCCAAAACCTTTAGGCAGTAGTGTAGGAGTGGGCTCTCATGGGAAATTCGACCGTTCGAGTGTTGACCCAATAACAGGTGCTGTCAATCACCAGGATTGGCCTTCAGTTTTATGACTAACAGGCCTTATGTAATGTTCTACATTTTCCTCATATCCGACGTTGAAGAGAGAGAAGGGATATTTCTTGATAGGCCTACAGGTTTGCTGTGTGCAGACGTGTACACCCATTACTGTAAAAGGGGAAATGTTTGTCATGGAGTGGATAAAACTGCAAGAGTGCACCAGAATGGCAGAAGATGGAGTGAAATGGAGAGATGTTGCAATCAACCTTATAAACGGGAGAAGATAGATAGATAGATAGAAACCTGACCTTTTGATCTTTCAATAGCTGTCGGAGACGCCTCGGAGCGGAGAGTCCAGTTCCAGTCGTGTCCAGAGACAGCAGAGGAACAGAGGGCCAGGAGGGGGCGGGCTGAATGGGGGGTCAACGATACGACCGTTGACCCTTCAAAGTGCAAAGACCCTAGAAAGGTCACCAATAACTAGTAAGTAAAATAAATGTTTGTCTCTGTGAAGGGTTTTGATTGGAACTAGACTGGACAGGAATGGACTGAAATGAAATGGATTCAACTG
Organism: Strongylocentrotus droebachiensis; assembly: GCA_035222895.1. Taxonomy (NCBI): domain Eukaryota; kingdom Metazoa; phylum Echinodermata; class Echinoidea; order Camarodonta; family Strongylocentrotidae; genus Strongylocentrotus; species Strongylocentrotus droebachiensis. The sequence continues at coordinate 61,502 of JAVYIG010010472.1, read as the reverse complement.
GATTTGACTAGATCTGAACTGTGCTCCACCTAAGTAAAAATATTCATGATACCACCACTACTACTACTACTAACTACTACTACTAACTAATACTACTGCTAACTAATACGACTGCTACTGCTACTGCTACTGCTGCTACTGCTACTACTACTACTGCTACTACTGCTACTACTACCAAGCGCGTACGCAGGGGGGGGGGGGGGGTTAAAACCCCCCCTGCTTATTCAGCGACTGGCTAAGTCATTGCGAAATTTCGGCGTGATTTCCAAATTTTAAAACCCCCCCCCCTTGAAAAAATCCAGCGTACACGCTTGACTACTACTAATACATGTACTACTGATGATGATGATGATGATGATGATGATAATAATAATAGTAAGGTTCATTTGTATGTCTGCAATGCAATCGGATGACGAGAACTCACCTTTATCTTTAATCAATTATTTGCTTTCTCACCAGTCCGCTATGTCATGAGCTTCACATGTTATTCAGAGTGATTGTGGTCTGGGAAGTGGGCGATCGTCTCACCTCACGGTATCCTGAGCTCGGTCTGGAGATTGATCCCTTCGTTCCGTGGATACGCCCAACAAGACGCACAGGAATTCCTCTGGTAAGAACCTATTTAGAGGTGTTGTGCAGGCCTGATAATTACCCGATTTAAATGGGTTTCCAATTATATTTTTTATTGTTCCCTGATTTTTTTCCCAATTTTTTTTCTTCCCAATTTAATTTTAATTTTTTTTTTTTACCCAATTTTTGTCTCGCCTGCGTAGCAAAAAGCGAGACATAGGCGCCGCTTTTCCGGTGACGGCGGCGGCGACGGCGACGGCGACGGCGTCAACATCAAAAACTTAACCTAAGGTTAAGTTTTGAATTTTTGATATTATTTTGAAAGTATAAGTTCTTAGTCAATGAAACTTTGACTATAGGGTAATCAAGTATCCCCAATCATGTGAGTAGAATTTCAGATCACAAAGTCAAGGTCAAAGGTTTTTTCAGGTCAACAGACTTGGACTATGTTGTAGCATCATCATCGAAAACTTAACCTAAGGTTAAGTTTTTGAATTTTTGATATAATTTTGAAAGTATAAGTTCTTAGTCAATGAAACTTGGACTATAGGGTTATCAAGTCTCCCCAATCATGTAAGTAGAATTTCAGGTCACTAAGTTAAGGTCAAAGGTCAATAAACTTAGACTTGGTTGTGGCATCAACATCAAGATTTTCAAAATGCTTCTTCTTCGTTATTTTTCAACCGATTTTGATTCTGATTGTTTCATATGATAGGGCTAGGAGGGGGATTTAAAACTTCTACACAGAATCGTGAAATTCATTATCTATGCTAATTTATGCAAATTTATTCGAAATCACAAAAAATGCTTCATCTCCTTCATTTCTCGACCGATTTTGATTTGGTTTGCTTTATCTGGTAGAGCTAACTTTGGTACACTAAACTTCTACACAGAATTTTGAAATTGTTCTCCATTAATTAATTATGGTAATTTATGCAAATTTATTCCAAAAATAACAAAAGTTGCTTCTTCTCCCTCATTTCTTGACCGATTTTGATTTGGTTTGCCTTATCTGGTAGAGCTAAATTTAGAACACTAAACTTCTACACAGAATTTTGAGATTTTGCTCCATTGATTATTTATGGTACTTTATGCAAATGAAATGAAATTATGTCCCTTCCAGGGCATCAAATTTTTATTTTTTGACCAGTTCAAAAGTGTACCACATAAAATTTACGATATTTGTTGTTGCGAGATGCGGATGAGCGCTGCGTCATTGACGTTCTGGTTTATCATATTGAATTGCGTTATGCAGGCGAGACCGCCAAGAGCGTTTCCCTTGTTTTCTTCTTGTTTTTTCCTATTTTATCCCTCTTTTTCTGAATTTTCCCTTATTTTCTCTATTCTTTTTTTCTATATTTTTCCCCAATTTTCTTACTCAAAAGGGGGGAATGTTGTTAGATGCCATTTTTCCCCCTGCGAATCCTCTTCTTTTTTTTTTTACTCAAGGGGGGCGTGGTTGAGGGGAAAAAAAACAACATTTAAAAAAAAATTTTTTTTTTAGTGCTCACTATCACCCCTGTGTTGTGGTCTAGTGGATAAGTCGTCGGACTGTGGATCACAGGGTCCGCAGTTCAAGTCCTGTCACCACACTGATGTCCTTTGGCAAGATATTGATCTACATTTGCCACTCTCCACCCAGGTGTTAAATGGGTACTGGTAGAAAGGAATTCCTTGAATGCTGTGAGCGCCAAAATCGGCTGCCTAGCAGAGCTGGGGTAATAGTTGGAGCGCTTTGAGCACCATGCATGGTGGATATGTGCACTATATAAATATCCAATATTATTATTATTATTATTTATTGAGTACAGTGAAACCTGTCTATAAAGACCACCCAAGGAAGACAAGAAAAGTGGTGGTTGTAGACAGGTGGTCTTTATGTACAGGTTCCTTTAGTACACGTTTCAATGAGAATCCATCGATGAGACAAGAAAAGTGGTCCTTATAGACAGGTGCCTATAGTACATGTTTCAATGAGAAACCATATTCAAGGGAAACAAAATATGTGGTCTTTGTAGACAGGTTGTCTTTCTATACAGGTGGTCACCAAAGCAGGTTTGACTGCACATGTTTCAATGATAATCCATGTTTAAGTGAGAAAAAAAAAGTGGTCTTTCTATACAGGTAGTCGCTATTAAAGCAGGTTTGACTTTATGGATAGTTAGCTATAAGGCATTAAGCTTTTACACAAATGCAATTTGTCTAAAATCGGTTTCATCCTCATATATCGTGTGCAGTCGGCATGTAGTACAGGGGAAACTCAGTATAACGAGGCAGTCGGTTTCAATTGATTATCCTCTTTATAGCAGATATCTTGTTATATCAGAACGTACATACAAATGCACATATGGGACTGTATGTACATGTACAATCAGTTTCCCCTGTTGAACATGTACATGTATGCACTCAAAAAAATGATCTTGGTGTCTGTCTGTTACCTCTCTCAGTGAGTTCATGGACAAGATTCACTCAGAGCTCCAGAGCTTGGCCATACCCCTAACCCTGTCGCTCGACAACGGCGTATCAGAAAGTACATAAAAATGCACATATGGGACTGTAGGGAAAAGTACATTCAGTTTCCCCTGTTGAACATGTATGAACTGACAATTATCTTGATGTCTGTCTGTTACCTCTCTCAGCGAGTTCATGGACAAGATTCACTCGGAGCTCCAGAGCTTGGCCACACCCCTTACCCTGTCGCTAGACAACGGCGTTTCTATGACGTCGGAGGAGATCGTTCCTAAGATCTTTGAAGGCTGGCTTGTCTCTCAAGTGATGTGTCTGAAATGCAGGTCCAAGTCCAACACCTACGAACCGTTCTGGGACCTGTCGCTAGAGTTCCCTGAGAGGTAATTATTATCTTTCTGTTTTTCGTCCCTCTTGTTTCTCCTCCTTTAATTTTCTCCTCCTTTTCTTCTCCTTTTCTTCTCCTTTTCTTCTCCTTTTCTTCTCCTTTTCTCCTTTTTCTTCTACTTCTTCTTCTCATCCTTCTTTTTCTCTTCCTTCCTTTTCTCCTTCTTCCTACAGCCCTTCTTGGAACTGTCATTAGAGTTCTCCAGAGATAAGACCAAGAATTATATGTTTATTTTTCTTCTTTTATTTTTCCATTCCTTTGTTTCCTCCTCCTCCTCCTTCTTCTTCTTCTTCTTCCTTTTCTCCTCTTTCTTTTCCTCCTTCTTTCTTTCTTCTGTTGCTACAGTTCCCTGTGTGGTATTATTTTCTTATTCCTGATTTCATTATCATATTTTCTTCACACTATGGCTAGGATTTTCCCCAGTGATTTAACTACCGTAAATCTCCGTGTATAAGGCGCACTTTTTTGGCGCCGAAAAAATTTGAAAATCGGGGGTGCGTCTTATACACAGATACAGAAAAAAAAAGATTTTTTTTTTTTTTTTTTTTTTTTTTTTTTTCCCCTTCCCGATTTCGATTTATGGCGCTATGCCTGGCAATGTCTCCCAGCTCAGTAATCAGTGTGTTGACTCACCACTCGGAAACTACAACAACACTCAAATTTGTCTGTCATCTTGGTTTGAAAGTAATCTTTCTAATAGATCTCAAAATGTAGTTTTTAATAATTCCTCAAATTTTTTTTTCTATAACAAATGGTGTACCACAAGGTTCTATCCTAGGTACTCTATTGTCAGAAATTTAGAGGATTCTATTCATATCATGCATGACTATTGATGTTTGGCATAGAACACAGTGCTTCTGCTAGCTGATGTGATGAGGCTGGTGTGGGACACTTGGTATCATGAAGCCTTAAGAGTCTGGACCTGTTTTTAATTTACATTAATGATCTTACACACATTCTTCTACAACAACATTGTTACTATTATTTGGTGGGTTTTCGGCAACAAAACAATAACAACAACAAAACAACAAAAAACGATTTTTTTTTTTTTTTTTTTTTTTTTTTTTTTTTTTGCCCCCAAAATAGGGGTGCGCCTTATACACAGGTGCGCCTTATACACGGAGATTTACGGTATTGTTATCATTTCCTTGGCAGGTACCAGTTCAGCTCCATTCATACCAATATCTCAGAAGACACTTGTCACCTTACCGAGATTCTTCTTTTTTATGCCTCCGTTACAAAGTAGCCGGAGGCATTATGTTTTCGGGTTGTCGGTCCGTACGTACGTACGTACGTCTGTACGTACGTCCCGTTCTTGTGATCGCGTTATCTGAAGAACCGATTGATGGAATCCTGCCAAACTTTGTTCATGTATGTATCTTGCAGAGCCGATGAACTGATTAGATTTTGGGGTCACGAGGTCAAAGGTTAAAAGGTCACAAGGCTCATTATGTATGCAAAAACAGCTCGTGATCGCGTTTTCTGAAGAACCGATTTATGGATTCCTGCCAAACTTTGGTCATGTATGTATCTTGCAGAGCTGATGAACTGATTAGATTTTGGGGTCACGAGGTCAAAGGTCAAAGGTCACAGGGCTCATTATGTATGCAAAAACAGCTCGTGATCGCGTTATCTCAAGAACCGATTGATGGATTGCTGCCAAACTTAGGTCATGTGTGTTACTTGCAGAGCCGATGAACTGATTAGATTTTGGGGTCACAAGGTCAAAGGTCAAAGGCCACAGCGCACATTATGTATGCAAAAACAGCTGGTGATCGCGTTATCTCAAGAACCGATTGATGGATTCCTGCCAAAATTAGGGCATGTATGATACTTGCAGAGCCAATGAACTGAGTAGATTCTTGGTTCATAAGGTGACAAAGGTCATGGGCTCATTATGTATGCAAAAATAGCTTGTGAACGCATTCTCATTAGAACTGACAGATGGATTACTATTTAACTCAGGACATCTTGCAGAGCCAATGAACTGAGTAGATTTTAGGGTCATGAGGTCAAAGATCAAAGAGTCATATACATGTATGTATATGAGAAATTGCTTGTAATCACGATATTCTGAGAACCTGTTAATGGATTTCAATTGAACTTGAATTCGAAAAGTTTCTTCTGTTTTGGTTTGTAAAATTGCTCTAGGACGGAGGCATCATTTTCGACTGCGCGCAGTCGAATTCCATCTAGTTTCTTCTTTATCATCATATTCCACTTCTTTTGGTCCTTTCCCTTCTTCACAGAATCGTAACTATGATTAACTATCGTTCTGATTTCCTCGGCAGGTACCAGTTCAGTTCCATTCGTACCAACATCTCGGAGGACACCTGCCACCTGACCGAGATGCTCTCTAAGTTCACAGAGGTGGAGCATCTAGACGGCCCTGTCTATCAGTGCGATGAGTGTAACAGCAAGAGAAGAGAGGCGTCAGGAAGACCGGTTATACAGACGGAAGCTACCAAGAGATTACTTGTCACTAAACTACCTCATGTACTAAGACTGCATCTCAAGAGATTTAGGTGAGGATGGGGGGAAGAGAGAGAGAGAGGGAGGGAGGGAGGGAGACAGAGAGAGAGAGAGAGAGAGAGAAACACACACACAGACAGAGACAGAGACAGATATATATATAGAGAGAGAGACAGAGAGAGAGAGAGAGACACAGAGAGAGAGAGAGAGAGACAGAGACAGATAGAGATATATACATAGACAGATGCGGAAAGGGGGAGGGAGAGAGAGAGAGAGAGAATAGCTACCAAGAGATTACTAGTCATTCAACTACCTCATGTACTAAGGCTGCATCTGAAGAGATTTAGGTGAGTATGGGGAACAGAGGGGGAGGGAGAGAGGGAGGGAGGGAGAGAGAGAGAGAGAGAGAGAGAGAGGAAGAGAGAGAGAGAAGCTACCAAAGTCATTTAGCTATTACTACATCTAGGTGAGTGAGAGTGAGGGAGGGACAGAGATTGTTTATTTGTTTTTTCATTTATACATTTATTTCCTTTTTTAGTGTAAAAAACACATGGCCAGGACCATACATGAAAACAGACACATGGTCTTACACAAAAGAGTTTTAAATAAAATCTTGAAACAACTCGGACATATTTAATTCATGACTAAGTTAGGTAATATGTTTATGAAAAGAAAGATAAACTTGAAAAAGGCCACAAGGGCCTTGTCAAATAAACCTTCTTTAAAGAGAGAAAAAGAGAGAGGGAAAGAGGGAGGGAGGGAGGGAGGGAGAAAAAAAAAGAAAAGAATGAAAGTTTATTACATTTTGTGTCCAGAGCAAATTGGAGAGGACCTCAAAAGATATGCCACAGAGTTGCCAATTTGTGTTTGCTTGATCAACAATTTGTTTTATTTTTAATCAGATTTTGCTCCAACTTTCAATGACCTTTTCCTTTCATTTTTCTGCTTCTATACAACTTAATATCAAGGGGAACTTCCCCTTTAAAACATGGTATATGTATCATGTTCATTTCTTTTTTAAATTTGTAAAATTGTTTTTCTGTAGATGGTCAGGGAGAAACCATAGAGAGAAGATCCATGTTCCAGTCAAGTTTGATCAGGAGCTGAATATGAGACAGTTCTGCCTGGTGGACCCTAACAACAAGAAGCTCCTAACAACGGAAGACTACATGTATGACCTGACTTCATTGGTTATACACCATGGCAGAGGGTAAGTAGAGGTGGCGGCGGCGGCGGTGGTGGTGGTGGTGGTGGTGGTGGTGATGATGTGATGATGGTGGTGATGATAGTGATGGTGTTTGGTGATAGGTCTGGTGATGATGGTGATGATGATGGTGGTGATGATTGTGATGATGATGATGATGATGATGATGATGGTGGTGATGGTGATGATTATGAAAACAACAATGATGACAATGATTATGATGATGGTTATAATTTTAATGATGTTAATGAAAATAATTGCAGTGATGATGATGATGACAATGATGATGAACTTTACTATGCGACTGTTATTGATTTGATACTAAATGACTCCCAATATTCCCAGGTTATTTCATAATTTAACATCTTAATGTGTTTTCTAAGAGGGTTAAAAGTCTAACTTCATTATATTGAACCAAAAATATCAAGGAATGTCTATTAAGAGTGTCAGTGATGTCGAAAGGCATGTCACTTTACTGTAATTCACAATTGTAATTGTATTTGAATGTTTATCTTGCTACACAGGTTTGGCTCCGGTCATTACACGGCGTATTCATGGAACCAAGAAGGAGGTAAATAAAAAGAAAAATATCGCACACAAAAAAAAAAGATAATTAAAAAACACCATTAATTAATAATCTTCGTTATATAGTGCTATTTCCAACATACAACTGATAAGAATCAAATTACAAAATAGATTCATCACTACTTGAAAACTTTAAAGATAATCTTGAGTTCTGGTAAAAATAGAAAATATATTCTCACAGAATCCAACAGAATTTACACTGAATGTTCAAGATTACAAATAAATGACATGCGCCAAACAATTTTTCGTAGATAATGAGTAGAGAGTATAGAAAGATAAGGAAATCTGGTTAAGTAGGCCCGACACTATACACGGGTCACTATGTGCAAATGGGAGTTGATGATGCCCAGTAAGTTTGTGTGCGTATATTTTTCTCTCAAAATCGATTTCCATACCCAGAGCCGAAGATTAGCTTTAATGTGCACTATAGATATACAACGCATGTTTTACTTCAGACACCTCCTAAATAACTTATAAATGTACTCTAATATAAGTATAGGTATCATCAGTTCAGAGTCAAGTATATGAGCTAACGCCCCTGCAACCCCTAACAGATGAAATGATATTTGTTTTTATATCGTTGTTCTTGTAGGGTTCTGGGTGCATTGTAATGACGCTAGGCTGGAGCTGTGTTCAGTTGAGGACGTGACGGCGTGCCAAGCCTACATCCTCTTCTACACTAAGAGGACGGACGTCGCCACGGCAACCACACCGGGCAAGGAAGAGGAGGAGGAGAATGAGAAAGAGACACAGGGAGACGAGGGAGATGCGGGCAAAGTGAAGAGGAGAAGAATAACTCTCTAAGGAAAGAGAGTTTGAACTATGGTTGAAATAGGCAGGAGGGAGAGAGAGAGAGAGAGAGAGAGACATAGAGAGAGACATAGAGAGAGAGAGAGAGAGAGAGAGAGAGGGCCAGAGATAGACAGACAGCAAGAGAGTTAGAGAGAGAGAAAGAGAGAGACACACACACACACACACCAAGTTTAGTACTTGTGTGTGTGTGCATGGGTAATAGCCTGCAACCGCGGACCACTCCATAGAAAACTACATCAAACCGCGGACGTACCTGCTATGGGATGATAGCAAGTAGCGCGCCTTTCCCGCGCAGTCATCGAAGGGGGCGCTGTGACATTTCGCGATACACATAGGACTGATCTACTCGACGTTGCCTACACGCTGTGACATCTAATATTCAAACGCCCCCTACGTCGTAAATTTTATACGGCGGAACCGGTATCGCAACCGTGGACGGTCCCCCATTGCAGGTACGTCCGCGGTTTGAGGTAGTTTTCTATGGAGTGGTCCGCGGTTGATGGCGTTTACCTACGCACAGAGAGACAGAGAGAGAGAGACACACACACACAGACAGAGACAAAGAAAGAGAGACATAGAGAGATAGAGGAAGAGGGAGAGAGAGAGAAACAGATAGAGAGAGAGAAACAGATAGAGAGAGAGAAAGAGACAGAGACAGATAGAGAAAGAGACAGAGAGAGAGAGAGAGAGAGAGGGGGAGAGCAAGGAAGAGAGAGTTGTGCCACAGGATGTCGCCCCTGATTGGTTGGTTATTCCATCAAACCCCAATAGTTCTTCTGCGATTTTCTACCTTAGCATCATTACCAGTAGTTTTTAAAACAATATTATGTTTAATTAATCATCCAATTATGCAAATATCATTTGTTCAGAGCCAAAAGGGCATTAATTCCCATATTTTCTACATGGGCATAACACCCTTCTGGCTCACCACAGACAATATGTTTATAATCGTAATTATGGGAGCATAACGGATGATTCACTTTCAATTGTGCTTGAGTCACCAATACTTATTTTGTATTTTATGATAGATTTATAGTAATGATATGATTAGTAGTAGACTGCCAGAAGGTGTCACAGTACAACATTTGGTTAAAAAATAGAATTATCATGGTTGATTTTGTATCATTTGTATCTCTTTGTGGGAGGGACTATTCAGGGCATCGTGAATCGATCTATGAAGATGACAGTGTACACATGTCGTAACTATCTCTCTCTGCTAGCTACGGTTTAAGCTATTGCAGGAACAGTGAGGATACCTATACATTTTTTAGAATTGATCTCTCTCTCTATGAAGGGAGGGAGTGTGGAGAGTGAAAGAGCAACGGTCTGAACAATATCAAAGCTGCCAGCCATTCCAAATTCGGAGGGATGATTTTAGCATTTTGCCTTAAATAATGTCCAGACTCCTAGATTCCCCTCCAAATTCCATGAGAAAACATACAAAATACAGTGTATTCCTATTTTGTTTTGCCTTGAGAATATCCAAGTTTTTTGCTGTGGAATGTTTACAGGTATGCATAACTGGAGGGAGGGAGGATGAAGAATAGAAGAGCATATTGCAGGCAGCCATTTTTCAATGCAAACATGAGATCACCAGTACACACTTGTCAGTGGGGGAAGGGGGTAAACTGCACTGATTTAAGAGCCATGGTATATGTAAAGCTCAAGAGAGGGATATTGAATAAGGGGGCGGGGGACAGTGTCTGCTCATAATGAGAAGCAGAGCCCTGTTTCATGAAACTTGTTATCAATAACAAGTTACAGTTATTGTTATAAGCTACTAAAATTGTGGCATTTGATTGGCTAAGAGCAAATTCCCGTAGACATTTAGCATTTGTCATTGATAAAAGGTGTTATGAAACAAGACCCTGATTTTAATTAATTCATTAATTTAAGTTATTATCATTAATATATGGGGGGGGGGGGGGGGGGTTCTTTCCTTTGAAGTGAAAAAGTGAAAACTTAAAGAGTTTTCCATTTATGCATGAGCAGATGGCTTTTAATTTTATTTTCACTGAAATGAATACCAGTAAGCCTTTTTTTGTTATGCAGTGAATTTGCCAGTTTGTGCAGTTTTTTGAAGCATTGTGCTGTGTTTTGTTTTTACCACATTTTTTAAATGGGTGTCCCTTGATGCCAGTCATGAGTTTTGGTGATGACACAATTACCTAAATCTAATGGTCATAGAATTCAGTCCTACCTTTTCAAATTAACAACTAACTACTGGTACATGTATACATGTTGTATTTATTATTGTAAGTAAAAGAAATAGCGTGAATGATGATTAATTGCGTGAATGATGACGAGAAATTTGTGTATTTTGCATGAAAATAGCGATCATTAATTCTACTCTGTGTTGCCAAATAAGAGACTTTAATTTTATTAAATCACTATTATTCATGAACGACACATTGTACTACAACAGAAAGGGAGTCAAACTTTCCAGTGATTTTCATTTACAATTTGTAATAAGAGCATACTAGATCAAACGATACATATAAAATTTCACCAGGTCGTGATACTTTAACTTCTATAGGTGAATGCATTAGAGCATGCCGGCATTAGCAGAATGGCGCAATGTGCTCTTCTGCCAGTCACTTGACCATAACAATGTAATATATTTTATTTGTATCCTTCTCAGGGCCGTATGTACAGAATGATGTAAAGTGTTTTTTTTACTAGATATACCTGTAAAGTAAATTCAAAACCCCATACACGCACGACGTGTAAGCCGCTTAAAAAAAAACTGCCACACCAAATAACAGCCATTTATTTGTAAATCTATGGCGAATAGGGTGAGGGAGAAAAGAAGCTGCTTATAGGCCACTAAAGTAAAGTTATATGTGTATGTTTTTTCTCTAAAAAAAAACAATGTATTTTTGACACTGTTGCCTTCATAGTTGAGAAAGGCTGTAACTGCCCTTTGTTTTCAGTAGTTATATTATTCCCCCTTTTCATTGATGGGTTTAATTCTTTATAGAAATGTGGAAAAGATAAAGATAAATATTCAGAGAAAGACATATTTATTGGAGTTTTCACATGCAGAATAACAAAAATGTACTTAATTTTTACAATCAAGATCGGTAATGCTGTAGGGAATCTAATGTCGTTGCAGTCATGGTGTCATATTTTGAGTACTGCATTGTATTTCATTTGTTTTGTAATTACTCAAAAATAATTCCTTCGTCAATTCTCAATATGGAAAAAGAATGAAGTTTTTTTTTTCAGCGGGGAGAGTTGGGGCGGGAGGATGGGGAACATGTCAAGATTACGTTTCGAACAACAAATCTTGCAAAAGGTCATTAGTACTATCAAAATGGCAAAAAATGTCATTGATCTGTCCAAGTGTGTTTACAGTGGATTAAGTTCAAATGATATTCATTTTGAGAAAGAGGGGTATTGGAGACCCATTCACATTTGATGCTGTAAAACATAATTTTTTCTTGTGTGAATGAACAGTTGTAGGGGGTTAACAAAACATTGTAGCTGTGCTTATCAAAGATCCTCTGTCTATTCACTTATCTGAATGTCGTAAAATAACACAAATATGACATCCACGACACATATTTCACCCCAGCGGTTCACCAGGGTGGTTTTCTGTGGCGTATGTGAAGACGCTCGACTGTATATAACACAAAACTTGTATATAATCTTTTTTCCTCGTTTTCTACTTTCCACTGTACATGAATATAGACTGCAGGTTTGTGAATATTTCATCAATGTTTTTTTCTTTTTCTATGAACCTCTTTTTGGTTCTTTGACCTTCTTGTATAAAGAGACATTAAAATCTTCCACATTTGGTAAATTGTTAGTATTTGTTTATTTTAATTGTTTGTTTGTTTTGAGGATATTGTCGGTGAGAGTCATGGGTTCAGAGACGCCAGAAGGAAGTTAAAACAAAATCCAGAACCAGAGATGCCAAGTTCAAAGATCAGCTATGCGGTGACATTTTGATGACTTGGTGCGCGAGCGAGGGTATAGCGTAGGTTTTGTGTGAGAGCGTTTTCAGACCCTCGATGCGTGACACTTGGTAGCTCTGCATGTGTGTTGAGAAATCTGAGCAAAGTGAGCCTAGTGAACAGTTATGGATTCAAGTCACTACTTTTAAAGGTATAGACCAGTTTTGGAAATGCCCCTCTCAAAAAATGAAATGGAAGCTCTTATTACCAATCGTGTGAAAGAATATGTTTTGACTAATATGAGATGATACAAATTTTGCCAAGAAACCGCCTATTTATTGATATATTTGGTAAATTATTATACCTATCCGGACTGGATAGATATCGCATAAGTATATGCATCTTTCTGTGTATAGTGCTTGTAACTTTACCAAGACTTGGCCAAATTTCTTATTATTTTGATCATTCCAGAACCTTGCAGTACACACCAATACTTATATGCTAGATGATCAACCTTTTCTGATCCGATTCCAGGGTTCTTTCACAATGCAATAGCATGACCAGAACTAGTCTCTACCTTTAAAGCAAATGACTTCTTGGTTAGATTTTTTATTTTTCACCCCTAAACAATACTCAATTTATGCAAATATGCTTTTCACACTTCATTTGCTTAGCCCTGTACTATTTGCACTTCACATGTTAGCACCACTTTTCCTTAGCTTCAGACTATTCCGAAGTTCTGTTCTCACTTGATAGAGCACCGCAATTGTCTGTTGCTAATCCTGCTTTTTTCCAGGGCCAAATAATCACGTACTATTGGTGAAGCTTAGTCGTGTACTACAGGTCAGGCTAAGACCCCCCTTAGCCCGACCGATCGTACGGGCTGTGGAAAAATGTTAAGATTGTGAACAGTAGAATAGTCTCGCCAAACATACACTTCTTGTTCACACCAATACCTCAACTCGGCTCAAAAGAAAAGCACAATAAACAATTTTAAATACAAGTAAATTTTATTTCATTATTATAAAGCTTAAAGATCAAAACATGCTTGCATTTAAGAATAGAGTAAATGCTACACCTAAACACTGTATATACATGTGTACAAAGTACTGCTCCGCTAATATACACAATCTAGAGCTTATTCAAAGCATTAAAAACATTGATTGCAAAATTCATGGAGGTTTTATATTGGAGGGCTCTCGTTCTGAAAAAGGGGTAAACTGGTATGGCTTCTCCTTTTAATGTGTGAATGATTAGCTTTATCCATCATTTTGTCCAGCTATTATGTCTGTACTGCACAGTCAAGCTACAGAATAAAAATTTGGTTTTCATATTGAAATAAGCAGTGTTTCTATTTACAATCATACATGGGACCCGTCTTATAAAGAGTTGTGATCGATATCAGTCGTAACTACATGTATATGTACATAAGAGATAGGGGATGGAAAATATGCGATTGATTATAGGACTTACGATTGATTTGAATCCATCGCAACTCTTTATAAGACGGGCCCTGCTTTGAAAAACCATATTTTCTCAAGCTCTCTCTTTACAGGTTTATTCAAGTCACACACTGCTGTAAGTGTACTACTCTCTTAAAGGTACTATGTCCCTTTTGCAGCCAACCTCAAATTCTGTAGAACTTTGCAGGAATTATGAATATGTCATGTATGTCCTATCTGTGAAATTTAAACGTTAGCAGTGTCCTCATATTCAAATTATGCAAGGAAACCCGTTTACTTGCTAGACTTCACTGTCAGACACTAATGTGTGACTGACTGGCTTTTTTCTTCTTTGGTAATAACATACATGAAAAGAGTTGTAAAGGGTACATGAGCATTTGTCTTCATCAATAACCCACTTCTTGTGATGGCCAAGATTAAACTGATTGAATCTTTGCGCAGCATAAAACGTATGACCATTCGGTACAATTGTCTGAAAATCAAGACTATTACTTTTGGGCTCTATAGCCCTAAAGTCGATTTGACAACTAATAGTCGTTATTTTCCCACTTGAAGACATTTCCAAGCCCCAACTTTTTTAGGGAAGTTCTAAATAAGTATTATCTTTCAAATGCTGTTGGAATTTAACCTTTTTATTTTTTGGCCTGCAAATGGGACATAGTACCTTTAATGATATAATTTGTTTGCATGGCAAAATGTATTGTAAGCAGTGTAACGATACAAGATATATATATATTCATAATTGAGTTTTCATTAACATCGTATTATCCCATAATATCATGAATACATGCTGCATAAAACTTTTGACCTTTGACCTAGCTAGCAAACTAGAATCTACGTGGCAAGGAGTATAAACATCGCAATGATCGATAGAGCTGACCCCAAACTAGGGTTAGAGTAGAGACTAAAAAAGGAGTGGTCAAATTAAGTGTCAATACTCTGTTTTCGTAATGTAACCAGATTCAATGCACACATCTTTGTGAAGTGCCTCCCAATAGTCGGAATGTAAAGTACTTACACTAGTTATTGCTATGTAGGACAAACATTTTGGCCTGCCCTACCTAAAAACACATAATATATGCCATTTGCATTCTGACTATTGAAATACATGTCCAATTATTTGTATCAGGAGTATGAAATAATAGAAAGATGTGTGCATGAAATTTGGTTACATAATGATAATACCAAAATGGCCTATCAAATGAACAGTGGACCCTTGCATTGGGAACAATGGCACATATATGAAAACAATTCAAACAAGCGACCTGTTTGGTAGTGGCAGTCATCTACACAGTGAGCTATCAACAGTTATTTCTGCAAAGCTTGAAGTTGCACAAGTCAAATCATTTTGGGGGGAGCAAACTATGCAAGACGTGTTCTTTTACACTTCCTAAGTTGAATTTGCATCAGTTGAGCTATTTTTGTGGTCCCGAGATTTGACTGTATTTTGAAAAATAAATCTGAGAGACTGAGACAACAGATTCTTCGTAAGCGATAGACATCAGTTGCATTAAAAATAATATTAACAAACATGAAACTAATGTAAACAAAAATTGACAACAAAACATGATTCTAAAATTAAACAATAACCGTTAAATTCAAATCATAAACAAAGTTCAAGGAAAAAGGATTATAGACTGTAGTGTCCTTACTGTGCAAGAATTATTATAGCAAGAAAATTTGAAAAAACCTGTCTGAAACAGTCAGACTTGACACCAACAAGCGCCAGGAATGCGTGGGTGCCAAACAATATCAGAATTTTAACATAGGGCTCATCTATAAAGACTCTAAAAACTTAAATTCCATATCTCCTTCCAAACAATTTTAGGGTCGAGCCCTGAAAATACTCTTTTTCTATTTATATTGCAGTTAAGATCACATTTAACTGCAAGTGTCTACGACATTCCAGCTTTTAGAAGAAAGAAACAATGTATGCATTTAGATATAAGAATGATTCTGTGTTTAAAACAATACATGGTACAACAGAGATGAAAGGAATAATATAAGATATATACACTATACATATTGGACACTTTTATTTACATGGTACAAAAGATATCAAACACACAGAAACGTTGAACAAACTATCAGTGGTCAGCAACAGGTCGGTCAAGACTTTAAGCGACACGATGATCTTTTTGTCCTAGCGTACTGTTCATCGCACAGCGCCATCTAATGGTGAACTTGCCTGCCATAGTTTAGTCCAACTGCTTCACTGACAGAGGACTTGATGCAAGAACCTGCAGCGCATCGAGTTACAGGACTATACTGCTACAGCTGACCTGAGATGGTGCTAGAGGGGTCTGAAGGGGATTTTGCGGTAGTGCTCCAAGTAGAGTGTGACTTTAAATTGGCTTTCTATGGCCTGTGTTTTACTAAAAATAGGATACCGCTACAGGGGAGTGTTTCACAAAGACTAAGATCGCCTATTAGTTTGACTTAAATATGGCAGGTCATTCATGCTACTGGTTGCTCTCTCAATTGTGACCTTTAGAGTCGATCTTAGTCTTTGTGAAACACTCTCCAGGGGTGATTTACAGAGGCCAATAAACTGTTGAAAACTATGAAAGGGAGACTGACTGTGATCCTACAGCACCCCAAGAAATTTGCCTGCCGCTACACCACTGATAGTCCAAGCCCTGTTGACCCCTCGACCACCCTGTCCGAGCTAGCAGCTAGTGCGCTGGGACAGCTGCAGCCGTTGTCGTCGTGGTCTTCTTGTCTAGCATGTTCTTGACCATGTTGTTGGCGTACTTGATCCGGTCGTAGAGGTCCGGGGTGCAGCCGTGCTTCTCGATCAGGTTCAGTCGGAAGGTGCGGAAGTTCCTCTTGGCGTCGATGTAGGTGGCGGCACCCATCATGGGACACACTATCAGCTTGGTGTGGTCCTCAAAGAAGTTGATCTAAAGAAAGAAGAACAAGTCGATTGAAACATATTATAATTCCGTCAGAGATATATGGTAGGTTTGAGTGTTGTATAAGGGCCATTCCATGAAGTTGGGGGCAAAAAATATGACAGTGTCCATGCCAGATGATAGGAGACATAGTTTCTCACTTCTGGTATGTCACAAAAGCTGCCCCAACTTCCTGGACGGACCCCTAATGATCTTCTAAGGGTGATTAATAATATTGAATGTTATAGAATTGTCAACTGAAAATATCATGTTTTAGCTTGTGACGTTTCACATTCACCCTGGGACCGATGCTTCATCAGGCCAAATGGTTGTTGCAACTGTGACATGGTTGAGAAGATTCAGAAAAAGCTGGGGACCGCCGCCAAAGAACATGTGACCCATTGAAGCGTCCCAGATTTGTTGTGAAACCTCCAAAGTGAAATCGAAGTCCGGTTGGCTCGTTTATAACATTTGATATTATTCATCTACTACTTGAATAATTGAGAAGATTCATAGACGTGTAATAAGGTAGATGTTCCTAAAGGAGATTTTCGGTGTTTCGGTGGAGATTTAAAAAAGGCATTGTTTAACAGTGCCAAATCTGAGATGCATGGCCCTATATGTTATCAGTGTCTGTGATATGGTGCAATATTGAATCCCCAACCATGAAGTGCCTCAAAAAGTAAAAATCTTTGAGTGACCGGTTTTACCATACTCATTTTCCCCAATAGACTGTAGTGTTATAAAAACCGTTGGGGGGAAAACAGTTTTAGAAATTTTGAATTCCAATCATAAATATCTTGATAATCAGACAGGCGATTGGCTTGTAAACGTCATGGGATTCCTGACTGACCTAAAGGTTTAAAATTATCACTGCAGCATGAGCTAAATCCAGGATTTTGTAAAGAATATACGAGACAAAGATACCCAAATGATCAAAGAACTTACCTGGACGGTTCCATTGCTGAGATGAAGGACAATGGCACTCTTGGTCCTGAACCAGCTCTGTAGGAACGGTAGCCTGGCCATGCTGTCTGATTCACGGGGCGTCATGGCAGCACCGGCCTGGTGGAATTAAACAACAATCAAAGACATTCTAAGTTAATAATAATAATAATAATAGCTAGTTCTTATATAGCGCTTTTCAGGACCGAAGGCCCTCTCAAAGCGATTTACAGATATATATATTATTACCCCGGTCATCGGATTCGGGCTTACCCGCACACAATGTATGCATATTCACCACTCCCTGGGGAGCATTCCAGCCAGTCATTTTGAGATCTACCTTCTCAAGCTTTACACACATCTCTTGGGTGTGGTTGGTCTTAGTGAGGATTCTTGAGACAAGAAGACGTGGAGGGAGGGGGAGTGTCATGGTGCTTACATGTATGTCAGTAACACCTTAGAAGGAAAATGCTGACCTTAATAAATGATGATGTACAAACTAAACCAGCTTTGCAAGAATGGTACTCTAGCCATGCTATCTGATTCATGGGTGTCATAGTGGCACCGGCCTAAAAATAAACCAACCAAAATTCCACCTTTTTAAAAATAGAAAAGTCACTTTTCAGATCCAGAACGATACATGCTTCCCACATGCACCTGGGCCTGTTGCATGAAACTTTTTATCCCTAAAAGTGCTACAGATCTATGACAAATCTAGTCGCCAATCAAATGCAAGATTTCAGTAGCTAAAACAGTTATCGTATTTCAATTAAATTCAATTTCGGTTTATTGTTAAAAAAAAGAAAAGAACAAGCCAAAAGTCCTGAGACTAATATTGTCATATCAGCAGTAAAATACAAGAAAACATGAAATAAGGTCATAAAAGGTACATCAAACAGAGCACAGATTCATTTGCCCTCTATGATGTTGGTCGTAGGAACCCAAAATGTTTTCGATAATTTGTTTTGGATTATGTATTTGATGGTTCTCACCTTGAGAAGGTGTTCACTCATGTAGTTCCTGAAGTATTTGAGGAGGGTGACTTTCTTGTGGAGCGTTGAGTCGTAAGATCCTAAACGGCAGTACTTCTCATTCCCGTCTCTCTCTATGTACTCCAACGTGCTAGGGGAAAGAAGAACATGACAGTGTTATAATTAACATTAAGCCTATCTGCAATAGTTTGTCCGGGAGGGATTAGACCTCCCTGCATGGTCACTGACAGGTGGTGATCTCATCAAATCAGCTCTCAATTAACATAAGAAAAAGAGAATCGTGCATGGGGGACCAACATGTAACGCTTAGGCATTGTTTGCTATTTAGAGGGCGCAAGTAGCTACAAGTAGTGCAGTCCAACTTTAACGGAAGCATTCAGCATTCAAATCAATTCTATTGATTGTTACATGCAATAGAGAAAAACAAACCAAAGAGTAATCAAGTTAAGTGACCTTGTTGTGACGGCCAATCTTGCGTTGGTACATAGAGGGCAGCACACTGAGCCAACGGGTATTACGCTCCCGTGTGTACTAGTGTCCCTTTATGCGTACATTCGTACGGAGGCGTAATACCTGTTGGCTCGGTGGTAGCCAAGTTGCCTACTTCACGAACGACTATATACCCACGCATGAACATCTTTAAGCTAACAATTAATAATAAAATTACAAATACTATTAAGTTACAGATACATTACAATGCATGGAAAGAGAAAATCGATTCTCCATGAGAATGAAGCCACGCTCATGTGTCTTTCATGAAATTTAATGGAAAATGATATATACAATGTACTCACTCTGCATTTGCATGAAGGAGAAGTCTTGTAGAGTCGTTGAAGAGGACGCCTACGCTGCCGTCACAGAGCTGGTATCCCAGACCGTACTTGTCTGAGTAGTCCACCCATTTACTAACCCACAGGATTGGCGCGGCTGCTGGGTCCTCGGCCTCGTCTGAAAACAAACAATGAAAAACGGTTCAAGGGTGATTCCATGCATGCAATGTACATGTATGACATATGCATAGCACATAGAGAGAGGTGGTTGCGACACACGCATGTATGTGCTCAAGGTCAATCATCCTTCCCATATGCAAGCTTTATGGAAGGAAATTTACCTCCGGGCAAACACAACTGCTGTTGACAAAACTTCTGCACTATACTCAGGGCTCCACACAATAACTGTTTGCAAAGGGGGTCTTTATAAAAAATAAATCTGTATTTATTCAGGAGATATATATAACATTTTCAATTTGGTTGGTAGGGACTACAGAGTGCTTGATAATGTCAATTACATGTTACTATGGATATTATCCGTTGATCTCAACAACGACAAAATGAAAAGAAGCACTCACCTAATCTTATATCAGCCTTCTCGCTGGGCTTGGCAGCAATCACGCTGGTGAGATGAACCTTGAGACTGGCAAGGTGGTCTTCTTTAGGCTGGTAGACCTTTGGCTTGCCGCCGCCGTTCTCCTTGCGGTCACTGTGTTTCCTGTGTGGCTTCCCACTCTGCTCATGACCTGGGGGCACGTTTTCATCTACAAGAAAGGAAGAAATTTGAAATAAATTAATAGCTGCCATTAAATGTATGCTTTCAAATGATCAGGAAGTCTAATTCAGGACTAACTAACCTTTTAAAGATATATCGTCGCTGTTTTCACGAAGTGACGGTAGTGAAAAAAAATTGCATTCACTTTGCGTTACGATTTTCCTCACTACCGTCACTTCGTGAAAACAAGGACGATATTTATGTGCGTTTAATTGACCTACTGACTGCTGAAAGCTCAATTTCATGTTATTCACTACAGGCTTCAAATACATACAATAGTTCCTTTTATAGTGAAAGTGTACAAAAGCGAAAAATTTGTACAAGAGAGAGTGCCCTGTCATAAAGAGTTGAGATTCAACCGAATCAAGCTCAGCTGTGAACAGCATTTTCAGGAGTTTGAAAAGTCGGGATGTGGGAAGGGGTTCCATGTGTCTCGGGCACCTAGATAGCAATACGCCGTTGGGCCAACGTTGCCATTTTTTGACTGATAAACAGTGGATATTGGTTGGCTATACGACGTTGGACAATGGCACATGTTGGGAAAGGGGTTGGCCCGACGCCGATTTGTCACTGTCGAGCAAACGTGAGTCCGCAGACATTTGGGCCAAGGTAACAGCACAAGTTGGCCCAATGTCGTATTGCTATCTGGGCACATGTTAGTGTCGAGCCTGCATTATCATTTAATTGACCTACCTTGGCCGTTGACCTCTAGGAGTGGTCTTCTGCCTGACGATACAGGCACTTGGAACCTAGGAGCCATGGTGAGACAGGTGGTGGGGAGCTGAGGGGGCAGGTACCTGTGGTGAAGAACTCGTCCTGCAGGAGGATGTCAATGTGAGGTCGCTGCGTAGGGTCGTTCTGCAAATGGAAAGGGAAAGATGCTTTAAAGGGCAAGTCCACTAAAAAAATAACTCACTTTTAATAGAAGCAGAAAAAACAGACAAACCAATCAAAAAAAAGTTTGAGCAAAATCGGAAAACAAAATAAGAAAGTTTAATGACATGAAAAACTTTGAAAATCACGAGGCAAAAATCTATCTGCACTTGTTTGGCAGGGGGGTGTTTTCACAAAGATCCCAAGTCGAACTTAACTCTAAGTTGGACTTAAATATTATGGAGAGCCATTTGTAGCGTTAAAATAAAATATATTCAAAAGCGAAAATTGAAGTATTTCAGACTTTTTATAAATTCCACATCGAGAACATGAAATCTCCTTGATAATAGATAATATTAATGATTTGAATCAACATTTTATGCCTTTTAAAATAACTTTTACAAAATATTTTCATAGATGCTAACGGCTTTCCATAATTTTTAAGTCCAACTTAGAGATAAGTTCAACTTAGGATCTTTGTGAAACACCCCCCAGGAGGGATTGACCTCCCTGCGTGCACTGACAGGTGGTTACCTCATCAAATCAGCTCTCAATTAACATTAAAAAAAAAAGGGGATCATGGTGGGCCAAAGGGTACCGCTCATAGGCATTGTTTGCCATATAGAGGGCGCAAGTGGCTGTACAAGTACTGGTAGTGCAGTCCCGGTTTAATGAGAATAAATTTGGTGACGGCGTTGTCTTGGATCAGGCAGAACATGGCCCCTATTTCATAAAACATATTCACAATGAACAATTTACGGTATGATGAAATTGGTCTATAATACTATACAGAGAGAGAGAGACTGAGTAGTGAGAGACAAAGAGAGGAGAGGGTAGTATATGTATAGAGAGAGATATAGAATTAAGAGAATGTGAGAGAAAGATAAATGACAGAGAAAATATGAATAAAGGTAGAAAAAGAGAGAGAAAGAGTGTGTGAAAGAGAGAGAGAGAGAGAGGAGAGAGGGGGGGGGGGGTAGTAGTATATAGAGATATAGAATAATAAAATGTGAGAGAAAGATAGATGCAGATAAAATAGGAATAAAGGGAAAGAAAAAGAGAGATCGTGTGTGTGTGAGAGAGAGAGAGAGAAAGAGAGATAGAATAATAGAATTTGAGAGAAAGATACATATTGATGACAGAGGAAATAGAAATAAAGGAGAAAAAGAGAGTAGAGTGTGTGTGTGTGTGTGTGAGAGAGAGAGAGGAGGTGGTAGTATACATGTCGAGAGAGATAGATAACAAGAGAATTACAGAAAAAGATATAATGACAGAGAAAAAAGGGGGGAAAGGGAGAAAATCAAAGACAGAGAGAGAGAAAGAGAGGAGAGGATATATAAAGAAAAGAGAATGAGAGAGATCAGAAAGATAGAATGATAGAGAAAATTAGAGAGAAAGGGAGAAAACAAGAGAGAGAGAGAGAGAGAGCATACTACAATGTACTTAGTTTACTTACCTTGAGTAATTTAACAATGAGATTGCGAGCGGGTGTACTGACATGGGACGGTACTCTGTATTCATTTCTTTTGATTCGCTGGTAGGTGTCTTTCAGACTCTGAGTCTCAAAAGGAGGTTTCCCCACCAAGAGGGTGTACCTATACACAAACAAGAAAACATTGATGATAAGTTGTGAAGAATAAAATCAAAAGATGAGAGGCGCAGGAGAAAACATAGAAGTCATCTGTTTTTCAATCAAAGTAACTTCAAGCTGCACTAAAGGGTACAGATGATCTACAAGGCTAGTGACTTAATTTTTTGTTTGCAAACATCCCATCCTCTATCTAGAACAAAATAAAAAGAGCATTTCATTGAACAACTGTGTATTCATCAGTTATTATGTAATCCATAGGAATTATGCACAGAGATGCAAGCCATGTACATATAGGCCTACATGTAGCATAGGAAATGATCGAAGCTCAATTTAGTGGAAAAAAGTTCTTGGGGGAAATGATAACAAAATTAGGAAAGGCACATAAATGTTTGTCAGACATGCAAATCTGTAACTATAGGCCAACATTAGGCCCTGTACATGCATGATCAAGTCATCGATGACTTGAGAATTGAGATCTAGGAAAGTTTTGAACTTACATGATGCATCCTAGTGACCAAAGGTCAACCTCGTAGCTGTGACCTTTCTTGGAAAGCACTTCCGGGGCAATGTAGTTTGGAGTTCCACATAGTGTTCTAGAGAGAAGGGGCAAACATTGAAACATGATTACCTACGAGACACTATTTGGTGTCAAATTTCCTTTTTCTTTGTAAACAGAACCTCTTTTTTTGATTAAAACAAAGCACTTCCGGGGCAATGTAGTGAGGAGTTCCACACAGTGTCCTGGTGAGGAGAAGAATAAAACATTAAAACATGATTACCTATGAAACACTATTTGGTGTCAAATTCCCTTTTTCTTTGTAAACCAGGGGTGAAAGTGAGCACTAAAAAAAAAAATAGGTTTTTTGTTTTCCTCTCAACAACACCCCCCTTGAGGAAAAAAAAGAGAAGAGGATTCGCGGGGAAAAAATGGCATCTAACATTCCCCCCTTTCTAGTAAGAAAATCGGGGAAAAATAGGGCAAAATAGGGAAGATTAGAGAAAATAACGTGGAAATCTGTAAAATCAGGATAAAAGAGGAAAGAAGAAAAAAAATCTGGTAAAAAAAATTTAAAAAAAAAAATTAAAAGAAAAGATTTTTTTTTTTTTTTAATCAGGAAGAAAAAAATTCTGGACAAAAAATCGGGAAACCGATTTAAATCGTTATTTTTTTCATCAGGCCTGGTAAACAGAACCTCTTTTTGAGTTTAAAAAAAAAAAGCAATCTTCTGACTATTTGTCAACATTTTGAGTTTTTGACAGTATTGAACTCATATTAAATGCAGCACTTGTCCCTCTTTTTTGACAGGTACATCTTAAATGCTTTATTTAAATAAATGTATAATCATTTGTAAGATGTTTGGTTAATATTATGTTATTGAATTTGTATATATTGCATATTCATTTGAATTACCAGTATGCTATATTATTTGAAAAAAAATAAAGAAACCTTGACCTAAAAAAGGACCACTACATCAGGACACTTCCGGAAAACAATGTTTGTGACAAGAATGCATCTGCGTGCTACAGTAATCGGACGGAAGTTGAGCTTACTTTTTGCGTTCTCCGCTGAAGTCGACCTTGGTGGCGAGACCAAAGTCCCCGACCTTGAGCTCCATGTTGTCGTCGATGAAGAGGTTGCCCAGCTTGAGGTCACGGTGAATGACCTTTGTCTTTGAGAGGTATTGGCAGGCCAGGATGCACTGACGCATGAAGTAGCGCGTCTCGGGCTCCGTGATGGCCTTTCGTCTCTTGTGCAGCTCCATTAGTGACTGAATATCAAGGGTCAGATGAATAAATGTCAGAAAAAATATATATATTTTCATTTCAAGTTGCCTAGCTTGAGATCAAAATTATAAACAACTTACAGAGCCAGGATGCAGCGACGCAGGAGGTAGCGAGTCTCTGTCTCAGTCATGAAACAAAAAATAGTATATTTTTAAAAATGCTTACCGCATTTCAATTCAAGTTGCCCAGCTTGAGATCAAAATTATGAACAACCTTGTTCTTACAGAGCCAGGGAAAAAAAATTCTATAATTTTTTGTTGTTGAATTTTTTTTGAAAGATCATAAAAATAATGTCCAAATGTAGAAAACCAATTGAATAGGTTAAGTATTGGCTGAGATATATGACCTCTGAATAAATAGATGTCCTATAGGAACTCATTGTTATATTGCTCTGGCTCGTAATGTTATGAATCAGAGCAATATCACACTGAGCTTCTATAGGAAATCTATTTATTCAGACGGTGGAATTTCCAAAAATAGATTGAAGAAACTGGACCTCACTTACCCTTCTCCTGCACAGCTCCAGTAGGACGTAGACGTTTTCCTTGTCTTCAAAGAAACTATGGAAGCCAACGACGTGCCTGTGATGCAGGCTCTTATGAATGTGGATCTCCATTGTCATCTAAAATAACAAGAGAGTGATACCAAATTACAAAGAGTAAGTTCTGTCAGTCTCTTAATCTTGATTGCAAGATTAATTGATTGTGACTCTTTGGGTATGAGGAACTTTGTGAGATTAAAAAAAACAAAAAATAAATGAAATCAACAACCTACAAACAACCCTCCCCCTAAAACAAAGAATTTAAAAGACCAACAACAGAATTTGGAACTTAAAAAAAGACAGATTTATGTTTATTCAGGGGTGATAGTGAGCACAAAAAAAAAAAAAAAAAAAAAAAAAAATCCCCCCCCCCCCTTGATTAAAAAAAAAAAAAAAAAAAATTTGAGGGGAAAAAATGGCATCTAACAACATTTCCCCCTTTTGAGTAAGAAAATTGGGGAAATTGAGAAAATGAGGAAAAAATGTGAAAGAAAGAAAAAAAGATTTAAATCTTGTTTTTTATCAGGCCTGTTTATTACACGAATCTACCTTCAGCACCAAATCTTGACATTTAATAGATAGATTGTAAGAAATTTGTTTCAGACACACACGTATAGCATTAAGTTACTGTAAACGTATTACGTAATGACATACCTTGTCTTTTTGGTGAGGTTTGACAAGAAGGGCCTTGGACACGACCTTTCCAGCAAAGATCTGTTTGGTGGCATCGTCAGTCAGCTCATAACACTTTGCAAAACCACCCTGTAAGCGACATCAAGAAAACAGATTGCAGTAATGACAAGTCTACAAGTTTAATTCACTTATTTTGTTTTATAATAACGTAGGAAAACTTTCTGTATTAAAGAAATATTCTGCAGAATTTCTATGTTAAAATATATGATGTAAACTTATTTTGATTCTTTGTATGTTTGTAAAATGTGAGCAAAACAAATTTCCAATATTGGACAATAAATTGAAATTTAAATTAATTCCATGAGCTCATGTCATTGACGCATGTTTCAATTAATAAAGGCATTTAAACATGTATGCAAATTAAGTTCTTCTCAGCTCAGACTACCTGTAATTTTATATCAAGGGCTTTAATATTTAAACTAGAGCTAGAGTCTAGTCCAAAGTGTAAATTTGACAAGTTTGATAAGGACAGACCTCTAATTTTTGATGTTGGACTGCCATATTTTAAGCTATAGAAATAATTTTTAAATATTAATAAACTCAATCAAATTTTTAAACGAGTCTTTGATTTTGAAGCTTGAAAAAATTGTTCAAATCCTATCGGTTTGTGGGGTGTACAGTATGGAAAGAGCATGGGTAGATGACTTTTTATTCTACAAGAACAAACAAGCTCTTTAGTCTTTGGCCTTGTTCAGACATGATGTGGCAAAACCACCATAGATATCAAGAGAACATTTCAGTATTAAAGGCCCATTTGTTGGCATTAAAAAAAAAATTGGGTGGCAGTTTATTGCATCATTTCTGAACAAGCTTTATTAAGTTAAAATTTTTTTAAGATACTTGACAGCAAATCATGCCAAAGAAATGGAAAGATTTTTGTTCAGTGACCACACGTGCCAAAATTAATAACCAACTGCAACTCCTTTCAAAAGTTTCATTAGATGGGAATCAACTTGATCAAGTGATCAACCAAGTCCAAGATTTATGTAACATTGGCTTGCATACATTGTAGTTGCATAGGGCCGGTCTACATGTAACCTTCTTCTTGTTGTTTAAAGTCACTGAGTAGTCGGCTCTCATGGGGAATTCGACACCTTTCGGGTGTTTACCCAATAACAGGTGTTGTCAATCACCAGGGTTAGCCTCAAGTTTTATGACCATTGGACCTTTGTATGTAATGCTTTGAATTGCCCGAAGACTCTCGAGCTCTCCGAGAGATTAGGGGGTAATTCTTGACTGGTCTATGGGTTTGCTGTGTGCAAATTTGTACCCCCATTAATGGTATTTCCACCAAGTCTGGTGTCAGCGAATTATGGCCTTCTGCACATGGAAACTGGTGATCCACCCCCTTTAAATCAACTGTCCGGATGTGGACACACAACATGTGGGTCGGGTAAACTGATTTAGACGGTGCAATTCTGAATTAATGACCAGGCAAAATACAAATTTGATCTAGACCCTACACTACGCTACAGTCACTCTTTTATTCTGTCAGACTCAGTCTAGCTCGGTCCAAACAAAAATGAAACTAAATTAACAAAGAATTGTTACTTTCAAAAATTCAAATTCAATAAAAAAAAAAAAAGTCCAGACTCCAGGCTCTTTCATCAGTCAACTGAAATTGTCTTAGACTATTCAGTAAACTAGTATTTACGGCATTAATTTATGCTTTGTCAGAAAAAGACAGACTCAGTCACAG
Organism: Strongylocentrotus droebachiensis; assembly: GCA_035222895.1. NCBI lineage: Eukaryota > Metazoa > Echinodermata > Echinoidea > Camarodonta > Strongylocentrotidae > Strongylocentrotus > Strongylocentrotus droebachiensis. The sequence goes on along the minus strand of JAVYIG010010472.1, from coordinate 34,084 downwards.
AGCCTAACTTCCCAAGCCAAGGATTGAAAAAAGTAGACCCTCGTCCTCGACCATCTCATTCTCAATTCTCGATCATTAGATCTATCAATCATCTAAGACAATAATAATGTCATTAGATTATCTCAAAATAATCTAAAATTTAAAAAAGTTTACTGACAACGATTATTAAAACTTCAAACAAATTTATCACTCGCACTGTCACACAAAACCTCTTTCAATTTCAGCTCTGCAAGAATCAACAACATGATGATCAAGCGAGTTGCAACGGCATTGCAATTCAATTCACACAACACACACACAAGCCATTCATGATTCAAAACTCTATTCATTTCAACGACGCCAGTTTCATGAGTTAATTACCTTGCCCAAAAATCTTCCTTTCGTGTATGTTTTTCCTGTCGATGGATCAGTAACAACATCAGGAACTTCCTTCACTCTAAGATCTTCCTTATGTCTTGAAGCCATCTTGCTTATTTTCAGCCAAATAATACAAAATTTGTCGAAGAAAATGCAGACAATTTTTGTACGTCGACCAAGTCACCTGCGATCGCCTGTTTCCGATTGATGTGTTTTGTGCATTTAAAAACAGCGGGCCGGTAAAGTATGAATACTGGCCGTTTATTGGCTGATGAGGATCTCGGCCTTTAATAAATACTATGCTCTGATTGGTTGAAGTACGGACATTTAAACGCTTTTGTGCATGCTATTAAATATGGTCCAAGGCAGATATTTAAATTATACTGTTATAAATTATATTGTGTTTCGTTGTAAATATTTCAGTTCTATAATGATTGCAACATCATGATTCAATTTTTTAGGAAACTGAAATTCTGATATGTAAAACTAAAATAGTTGGACAAAAATGATAAAATCGACATCTTTATTATATTACAAGTATAAGGTAGTCTGATATGGAAGCTATGTTTTATTTACATGTTATTCGTCCATCCACGTGCCCCAACAAGATGGCGATGCTTGCGGAGCCGCGACGGCGACAGAAATTGTCTTTTGACCCGAGAAACAAAGCTTGGACTGAAGGTATAACACTTTTATGGCATTGGGCAATAATTTCTTCAGTAATTTGCATGTTCATGATGGTGTGGTAGACAAGAAGAAATTAGCAAAACCCCAATAGTTGTCGGCTTGTTGAGTCCGTTCTGAGTTGGCTACGATCTTGCATGTATGATGTCCATGTAGTTAAATGCATGTACATGTATCTGAGCTTTGTAGTGTGTACATAATGCGTGGATCGTGTTATTGTGCTAGGCTAATGTACACCTCGTAATGCCGCGTAATGCCTGTACATGTACATGGGAACAGGTCCATGCTGCAAGTCTGTGGGAGACCAATGGGCAATGGCAATTTCGTTTCATTTATTTACCTCATATAATCGTAGGCCTATAGAACAATAAAATTAGAGGTTTAACTCTAAAGAGTAAAGAATAGAAATTAGTAACAGCTCTGTGACTGTGAGTGTGAATCGTATTCCCCAGTCGAGACTAAAAATAAAATAAGCCGAAACCTGGCTGAGTCAGGTCAACAACAAGCCCAAGGCCAGGCCCAACTCCTTGAGCAATGTTTTCAAAGGTTTTGCAAACTTTATTGCTCACTACAACACCCCCCCCCCCCCCCCCACTGAGCGAAATATCGGTTGACTCGATTTTCAAATTTTCAAACACCCTCCTTGAAAAAAATCCTGCGTACGTACTCCACTGGTTAGTGCAATAGTGGGAATGTGTAATTGTGTTATATGTGTAAATGCACAAAACTATAGCCAATGTATGTGGATTATCACAGTTGATTATTGAGTTCAACATTTGAGCTAGCTCTAGCCTCTAGCCTCTACACAAAAAAAAATTTGTAAAATATTTTGTTATGGACATAATGGAAATATGTAACAAATTCTCTCTCTCTCTCTCATCTTTTCTGTTCTCTCTTTTATTACTCTTCCTCTCCTCTCACTCTCCCTCCCTCTCTCCCTCTCTCCCTCTCTCCCTCTCTCCCTCTCTCATCTTTTCTGTTCTCTTTTATTCATATTCCTCTCCTCGTACCCTCTCTCTTCCTCTCCATCTCTCTCATCTCTTCTCTCTTTCTCTCCTTTATCTTTTCTCTCCTTTATCTTTTCTCTCCTTTATCTCTCTCTTTTGTTTTCTTTCAGATTCAACCAAGTATGGCCAGAAGCTGATGGAGAAGATGGGCTGGTCAAAGGGCAAAGGTCTAGGGGTCAAAGAGGACGGAACGGTCTCTCATGTCAAAGTGTCTCTCAAGAACAACAACTTGGGTGAGTTAAAAGCGTGTTTAGACTAGCTGAAATTTATACATAACTTGTATAAAGAAACGTACAAGGCCAAATAACAAAAGTGAACTGTTTCTTGTCAACGCCCACCTCCTTTTTGGCTGCTCCCCCGCCTCCTCCTTTTTTGTCACTAACTATTCAGAAAAAAAGCCCCCGAAAAAGCCTGTGATATACTTTTTTTAAAATAGCTTCTAAAGTGCTAGAAAACATATTTGTTTTGTTATAAATTGCATCAGTATACTCACATAGCACAATATCTGTGAATAAATATAGGCTTGGCCAGCTATAATTAACGCGAAGCACATTATTTTTATTAAAGACTAGATAATAAAATCATACGAAGAAGAAAGAAACCAGTTACGATGAGTTCAGATTACATGTGAGCTATCCAATCATTAATGCGTGCTCATGATAAGCCCCGCCAGATATCTGAATATGACTTTGATAGGATATATGGCGCCAACACTAGTACGTCCTGATTCTTCATCAAGTTTTTTGTTTGAAATGATATTCAAACAGCAGTTTTGCTAAACACCATGGTCTTTAAAGATGAAGTTGAGTTCTGGTCATGTGATTGCATTGTGAAAGAAACGTTGTGGAATCGACCAGAAAATCATCATGATCATCTAGCATATGTATTTGTGTGTATTCTGGAATCATCAAAATGATAAGAAATTTGCCAAGTCTTGGTAAAGTTACAAAAACTGTACACAGAAAGATGTACATGGGACTACACGAACAGGTGCCGTAAAAATCTGTCCCAATTTTGTACGATGTTACACAACATATTTAGAATATGAAGGCATTTGAAGGTCCATGCTTTTCAGGGAACATGTTGTATCTGCTGTTCTTCCACACTTGCATAATACAATGATAACGCTCACAAATTATTTTTCACCTCTTACCAGAACTCAATTCTTCTCTTTAAGCGATATTCAGACTAGAAATAAAACATTTTTTTTTACTAATTACTCATCGTACAGCAATATGATTCTCGTAAAGCAGGTTTGACTACATTATTATTATTGTAATTTTTGATGTTATTGTTATGTTTTATTTTTAGGTATTGGATGCAAGGTAAGCCAAGAAGATAACTGGATTGCTCACCAAGACGATTTCAACGACCTCCTCAGCACTCTGAACGAGGGTCGCACGCCCTCTACGTCCAACGACAGAGAAGCATTGAGCCTAGAGGAACGCTCAAAGAAGTCACGGAGCAGAGTCCAGTAAGTAACAAACAATTGCTTTGGGCTTTATTTTATCAGAAGTTTATGGTTGGGGTTGTTCTTTGGTTATGTTATGTTTCGTTTAGGGTTGGGTTGAGGGGTAAACAGGGATGCCATTTTTCAGGCAATAAGGGAGTTTACAGATACAATCTGCGCATGGGCAGATAAAGGTTATTTGTACCAAAAAGGTAAAACCCACAGAGATGAATACTGGATATGCGCTCATGAAAGTTATGTAACATTATTCATTTATGCACCAACGGTACATTCTATGATACGCTGGTGGAAGTATTCTTTTCAAGAGGGCAAACAAAAGGTATTCATGAAGCACATCTAGGACTTTGGCAGTTATTATTCTAATATGCTCAAAGTGGAACTTCTCCATGTGTAAAAGATCTGTGGATATTTGGGGTCATTTGTACCATGTGCCATATGTACCATGTGCTATCTGTAAACTCCCTTCTAGCCTGAATTCAGGCCTGGGTTATTTTCGTACCATAGTTTAGGCTTTTTTGTGTACAAACTAGCTCATTTTAGGTGATTTTCAGGCTCTTTGATCAATTCTAACTGGCATCCCTGGGTAAAGGACTAAGGGTTAGGTTTAGGCTAAAAGTTTAAAATCTGTTTTTAGTCAACAATTTTGTACTTGTTTTATAAATGTAATGCTTCTTTAGAGAAATTTCAATTGTTTAAACATATTTGTGGCTCGATGGCCTGGTGGTAGAGCCCGACCCCCCCCCCCCCCCCCACTCCGAGAACGGACGGACCCCATGCGTGTTACCAAAATGTCAGGTAAAGGGGTAATTTTCGTGCCACAAAGTACGGCCCGAGAATTGTAAAAAAAGGGGTGTATTCACTTTTCACCCGGAGATATCTTTAAAAAGGGGGTGTTTTTTCTTTTTTTCTCTCATCTCTTTGGACTCCTGAGAAATGATTCCGAGTTTAGGGGGGTACATTGAGCATTTTTCATGATTTAGGGGGGTCTCCAAGGCAGGAAAAGCCCGCGAAAGGGTGGTTCGGAAATGTTGGCAGTCCTCGGATAGGGGGTGCTTTCAAAAAGAGGGAACAAGCATATGCGTACCCTAAATAACACTAAGTGGGGGGGGGGGGGGGGGGGGGCCGTCGGGGTGGCCGGGTGGTAGAGTCCCTGCCGGGCAAACAGTAGATGGCAGGTTCAAGTCCCGCTGACTTGTTTTCAATTAAAAATTGATCAATCAATCTTTATTTACTGGTTGTAAGCCACAAATATGTTTAAACATTTTTTTATATTCTTGTTGCATTTTCTCGAAATAACATGCTATGATATCGTGTGTTAAATGATACAAACGATGATCTTTCTTGCAGTTACAAGAAGTTCACTCGAGGGAAAGATATGTCCCAGTACGGAGAGGAAGGTATGAACAGCATTCTGGGTAGACGTCTAACAAGCTCAGCTCCGGTCACACCCCAAACACAATCAGTAAGAAGAACTAAGTTGTTTATTAGGCTATTGTTTATGTATTGTTAGAGACTCGGCTCTGGTCATACCCGAAACACAATCGGTAAGAGAAACTAAAGTTGTTCATATTGTTAGAGACTCGGCTCTGGTCATACCCCAAACACAATCGGTAAGAGAAACTAAAGCTGTTTATATTGTTAGAGACTCGGCTCTGGTCATATCCCAAAATACAGTCACTAGGAAGAACCACATTATTTGTTTGTTATTTTTGAACCCAAACAAATTCTGTCAGATGAACCAAAGTTGTATTCATTTAATGGAGTCGATTCTGGTCATACCGGTACCTCAAACACATTCTATAAGATACGCTCAACTTGGGTCACACCCAGGGCCCAGACGCAGTTGAGCACATGGTGTCGGGCCTACTTACCTTGATTTCTTTGTCTTTCTATGCTCATTAATCAGCCCCTATACACTTCCTACCCAAATCGTTCAGCAAATGTCAATTATTTGTAATCTTGAACATTCATTGTAAGCTTTGTTGGATTCTGTGAGAAATTATTTTCCATTATTACCAGAACTCAAGCTTATCTTTAAGCAGGCCAAGAGCTTTGTGCTTATCTGTTCTTTTTTTGCAGTGTCCTAAATTCCCATTTTCATGTCATCTAAATTTTATTCCCAGTTCTAAGCACGGTATCATATAAAGTAGCATGTTTTGAATTTTGACAGGAATAATAAGAATTTATCAGGACATGATATTTTTCTAATTATTCATGGGAAATTCAGGTTTTCATTTTTAAAGAATCTCATTGTATTTTTTGTACCGTACCTTACGAACATCTGTACTCAAAGGCCTGAATTCACAAAGGAGGCTTGTCGACAAAGCGTTTTGATGCATTTCAGACTTTCAGACCAAAGTTCAGACAAACTTTGGTCTGAAAATGCGTCAAAACGCGTCATATGACGCACCTACAAACCTCCTTTGTGAATTTGGCCATAATCTTTGCTGACACTGTCAAAGGCAGGTCAAAGGTCATTTATTATACTTGTTTCTATACCATACAGGTAGAGAATTCTGACGAGGACGAGAGTGAGGAGAAGGAGGAGCTCACTCATGGGGTCGTGACCTTCAAGGGAACCTGCAGCGTGGGGGATTACTTCGCGCAGAAGATGAACGCCTTCAAGCGAGGGAGGCAGACGAGGGTGAGCGAGTCGCACTCGGACACGGAGCTAGAAGCGCCTCGGTGTGGCTTTGGGTTCAGACAGTCCATGGAGCAGGGTCACAGGTCAGACGTAGAGGGCGCTGCTGGGCCGTCGGGGATGTTGGATGGAGGGAATGAGGATGGAGGAAACGAGGGAGAGGAGGAGGAGCAGGAAATGGAGAGCGAGGAGGGACCAGACGGGGTGAGGAGTCGAAGCAAGAAAAAGAAGAAGCGGAAGAAGAAGAAGGCGCGGGCAGCCGGCCGAGATTCGGATGAAGAGAACGAGGAGCAGATCGAGGTTCGGGGAGAGAGCGATATCGAGGAGGATGAGGGGATCGACCTGGGAAGGAAGAAAAAGAAGAACAAGAAAAAGAAGCGACTCGTCGACGAGAGCAAATCGGAAAGCGCCAGCGAGCATAACGAGAACGGCGACAAGAAGAAGAAGAAAAAGACCAAGAAATCTAAGAAGGATAAGAACAGGCACTTAGAGACACCCGGCTGTTCCCATGACGACGACGACACGGCGGAGAACAGCGAGGAGAGGTCTAGTGGCGAGACTAGTAAACGGAAGAGGGAGAGTAGTGAAGAGGGTCTGGAGGAGGAGAGAGCAGAGACTAGCTCTGGTAAAAAGAAGAGGAAGAAGTCGAGTCGGGAAGATGATGTCGAGAATGGAGAGGCTCCAAGTACTAGCGCAAAGAAAAAAAAGAAAAAGAAACATAAGGTTTGATGCATACTTTCAAGGAGATAGATAAATTGATAGATAGATAATGAAGAATTGAACCTGTACATTTCAGAGTATTGTTATAGGTTTGTTTGAAGTTGATTGAGGGGTCTATGACCTGGGGGGTGTTTCACAAAGACTAAGATCGATTTTTAGTTGAACTTAACTATGGCAGGCTTTTCATGCCACTATTTCTACTAGCCATTCCTGGCATTAGTTTCTCAACGGAAGGACAAATCGTAGTCACAAATCTACAGAATTTTCCTTTTTTTGATCGTTTGTTATTGAAGGGAAAAGCATTATCTAAAGATCCTAATTGAGTGACCAATGGTGAGAGCAACCAGTGGCATGAACAGCCTGCCATAGTTAAGTCCAACTTAAAGTCGATCTTAGTGTTTGGGAAACGCCCCCCATGATATTTGAAAGTAATAGAAAGCAGAACAAAATCAGAGAAGGACACGGGTGAAAGTTCATACGTAATCGGTTGTGAATTTGGACAATTGTAATCATGAAAGGTACATGTATGGTGATTGCTCTGTACATTGAATTTAATAAACTTTTATTTTCTCAGTTTTGAATGAAGGAATTGGTTTTTCCCCATACAGGGGTTGAATAGAAACATATTTGCAATAATTATATTTAGGGTGCATGTATGATTGAAAAACTTCTAATGACAAGTTCATACCGGTAATAGAAGCACCGTACCAGTACCTACAAGCGGGCAAAATTTTGGAAAGGGGGCAGGTTCACGTTACATAGTTCTCTTAAATCATGACCTCGGCAAACATCCTGATTATAGGGTGTTATAGCGCAGACAGAAGGGAACCTTGCAAGACACATCACAGAGTTGCCAATTTGTGTTTGAATGATTGCAACTTCAAAAATGTATAATTTTCTTGATGAGAATTTGCTGAAACTTTTGACGACCTCTTCCTCCTATTTTTTTCTGCTTCTATTATCAAAAACCAAATAAATATCGGGGAGGACTTCAGCTTTAAAATTTGACTAAAGTTAGTATGCCTGTACCAGATTATGTTATCATGTAAAACAGTACTGGTAAGTGGAAGTGTCCTCGGAATAAGCAAGGGGTCTTAATGATAAAGATGAGTTATGGTCATGCGATTGCATTGTGAAAGAAACGTTGTGGGACCGATCAGAAAAGGTTGATCATCCAGCATATAAGTATCGGTGTGTACTGCAAGGTGCTGGAATAAAATGATAAGAAATCTGGCCCAGTCTTGGTAAAGTTACAAGCACTGTACACAGATAGATGTATATGGGACTACACAAACATGTGGCATAAAAATCCTTCCTGATATTTATGATGTTACATGCCATATTTGAAATATGAATGCATTTGAAGAGCCATGCTTTTCAGGGAACATTTTTTCTCTGATGTTCTTCCACACTTGCGTTATAACAATGATAACGCTCACAAATTATTGTTCACCTTTTCCAAGAAATCAACCTCCTATTTAATATTGAAAAGTAATAATAATAGTATGTCTAGCTTACCCAGGGGAGTCTAATCAGTATTAATACAGTTGTCCGGATTTAAACAAAAGTTTTCACAAATACTCTTTTTAAAAATCTTTAAATAGCACACATGTAAGCCCTTTTCATATGCGTTAGTCCTGCAGACAAGTCACTCACAAATCACCAAGGTTTTTCTCCTGCATGTGTATCATGTTGAAGTTAATTAAAATGCATAAATGTGCTATGGGAATAATTAAGGTACTAATCATTACAACTAATAATAATAATAATATTGAATTACTTTCTTAGCTCTCACCAGGGAGGTGTAATTCCACCTCCCTGCTCTCACATTGAGAATATTTCACTTGTAATCTCATGACATGTGGTAATCAGCTTGAGGGATACTATAAACTTCCAAGGCCATTCAATATTATATTTTTAAATACATGTAACCAGTAATTGATATTAGAAGGTAATTTCCTTGGCCCCAGGCGGTTTGTGATAAAAGGATGACACTGTATTAATGTGTAGACCTTTGCTGAAAGAACGGAGGTCATAGAGTGATATTTTGTATCTCATACTGATATTGACTGGTGGGTGTGTAATATAACATTATTTTGACCACCGAAAGGGAGTTATGTTTTCCCAATGAGTCATATTTCCACGAAGCGCTTGTGAAAGTATGATATTAAAGGCCGGCTTACTAGTTCAGCCAGAAGGGATTAGACCACCCAGCTAGTCAGCGAGGTCACTGTGACAGGTGGCTATCTCATTAACTCAGCTCTCAATTAACATAAGAAAAAAGAGGATCATGGGGGACCAACAGGCACCGATTGTGGAAGTTTTCTATATAGAGGGAGCAAGTAGCTACAAGTGGTACAGTGTGGGTTTAAGGAAACATATTGCTCCCTTCGCTGTCCAAAAAATATATGTTCTACACACCCGACCAGTCAATATTTCTTATTTTGATGGCCTTGATTGCACTTTGTATACAATAACGGACGATTACGCTCTCATGCCTTTTTTTCACTTGAGTTGTTGAGACAAAGCAAGTAATAGGTCAGCACCATTTTGTGCAGGGTTGCTTGGATATAGTATTACGCAAAATATATTCGTTGGACTGGGTGGTCAATATAACATTGAAACAAGCATTATTACTGGATGATCTATGGACCAATCACAACTTTGTAGCTGTAAGAGCTATCTAACATAGTCATTTTACACCTTCATCATTCTCATTAGACAATACATTGTATAATAAATTGTATAATATTACACGGTTTTGTATACTATAGTTACATGTATTAAACAATCTTTTAAATTTGAATATATTGACTTGACTGTTATTCATGTTTATATCAAACTGTCTCTTCTTATAGTTATACCCTGTTGTCTCCCCTACTAAATCACACCTTTATGCTAGTGACATCATCTTTCTCTCATCCTTTTATGTAAAATATTTCTGCAAAAATTTGGAAAGATTTTCGTCCAGCCCTTAGCCTCTCTCTCATTCCAGTCTCAGACATGAATAACGATGCACAATCATACCTATCTTAGTGGCCACCTCTCTATAAAGGCCACCTGTCTATAGTGGCCATGTGTTTTATTACTCGTCTCCCTTGAGAATGAAATTTGTTTCGTAGAACCTGTCTAGGAAGGCCATCTATCTACAGTAACCACATTCACTCTTTCCCTTGGGTGCCTGGATGGACAGGTTTGACTAGTTTATTAATCATGGAAAACTGTAAAATCGTGATGATGAAATATCTCTGATAAAGTTGTATTTGAGATGTATCGTGTGATAAGAGAGGGAGAGAAAGAAAGGGAGGGGAGGGTGGAAAGGAGAGAGAGAGAGAGAGAGGAGGGGGGGGGGGGGGTTGGGTTTGGGAGAGGAGGATGAAGAGAGAAGAGAGAGATAATTTTTAAGGAACATTTGATTTAAGATGCAATCATTTTGAGCAAAAGGGTGGGATGAGGAGGAAGAGAGAGAGAGAGAGAGAGAGTTTAGATGCTTGTGTCAGAGAGAGAGGGAAGGTATGAAGAAATCGATGGAAAAGAAAAAGGGGAGGAGGAGGAAAAACAGAAAAAAAGGTTTGTTGGGAGCCCGGGGGGGGGTTCTCACGTATATTGGGTATACGGGGATGTGCCGCTCGGAAGGGTGACTTTTTCAGGAAAGATCCTTAGACATGGGTCCCCTTTTCATTAAAAAAATCCTTAGACATGGGTCCCTTTTTTCATTTATTCCTTTCCCCTCTTTTCTCCCTCATTTTCTCCTGGATTTTGGGATTTGCTCCTACATTGAAAATGCCTAAATCTCTCCCATCTCTAAATAAATGGACCCTTCGGTGATTGCATTTCCAGTGTACGAGGTGTACGCACTGACCTCTAAGTCAGTGGGTGTACGTAGCTCGTAAACTCAACTAGATCCCGGGGGCGTTATTTTTTTATGCGGCACAGATTGGGGCTTTTTTTTTAAAGGGGTCTTTATTTACAGACTAATAGTGTGCGTACCGTGTGCGTACGTACTAGTAGTAGTAGAGGTCTGTTTTTAATAGTGTTACATGTAATCCACTACCGTGATGGAAAATCATTACATCAACAATTAAAATCAAATTGTAAATCTGAAGAGGAGGCAGCACGTCAATAAGGAAAACATCACAATAATTAGTCAATAAAACTTAACTAACTTAAACGAAGAGAAATGTTATCTAAACACATAGTTCGCGATGGATATACAAACTTCTTCGCAGCGCTAATGCGCTAGCGAACATGACTAGTCTCACGTACGTGCAGACACTATTCAGAAGGGAAAGAACGTACTTCCCATAGGTTTAACACGCGCCATGCCCCAATCTGTGCCGCATAAAAAAATAACGCATCCCGGGGTACCACATATATCAGGACCCCATGGGCTCTATACCGGGTACTCATATGGCATAATGCGCGCTAGGTATGGTATCCGCCCGTATATGGGTCGTACCCCCGGAAACTTGTAGCGCTTCGCACGCTGAAAGATCGGCAGCTATACCCTGCGTACCCTCTGCCCAGCAGCCTGGCAGCAGCGGGGCTCAAGCAGGGAGCTATTATATATATAGCCAATGCTTGAGAGCTCGTGTACGGGTACGTTAACAGGAAAAGTCCTTCAATTAAAACAGATGCTAGAGGTGCTAGCACAGTATTATTATGTTGCATGGTGTTTTCATCTTTATGTGTGTAAACTACTTGTAAACTACATGTAGTATGGTACAGTTTACTAATAAAGAACTTTATCGAGAAACTGCAAAATTATTGGCCATTGTATTATTACACACATAGGTGCATTACTATCCTGGCTGTGTATTAAAAGCTGTGCTATTAGTATTGATTCTCAACATTTCAAACACCACTGTGTAAAACTCAACCAATTTCACTAAAAATCGATACTTTAGTGACAATCAATAAGATCTAAATAACAGTAATATACATTTTTTAACTTTCCGATGTTAAAAAGAATAATTAAAAAAAATCAAATTGTGAGTCCACTGTCGAACTTGCCGATCAGCCGCATCGGCATGATTGTGTGCATCTCTGTGTTATGAGTGTATTGACTATTCATGTATTTAAATGCTGCCTATTAACGCGTAGTGCAGTGCTAAAGGTCAATATGCATTAGCGTTGACTCTTCATATGCTTTGCTGGAGTGTATTATTACAGCTTAAAAAATGTAATATTTGAAGTTTGAAATCCTTAGACATGGGTCCATTTTTGACAAAAAATCCTTAGACATGGGTACCTATTTCAGCAAAAGGACCCTTGGATGTGGGTATGGGTTCGGAGGTCTCAGCCGCACACCCCCGTCCGACTATAATCTGAGTACCCCCCCCGGGGTTGGGAGGGCGAGAGAAGGGGCGATTAAGTTTGGAAACTAAAGACAAGCCACCGCAGAGGGCGACATACCACTACCGTTCAAAAACCATGAAAAGATATCGAGATAAAGCAACAACATTGTCAATTTGAAGGGGTAAGCACGAAACGAATTTGTCTATCTATTGAAATATACTTGCTTTATTTGGTTGTTATCATTGTCAATATACATGTACATTAATGATGTCAGTGACGAGGCCTAATATCATTACAATGTAGCCTAATTATCAATTTGACAAAAATATTCATGATAATAATTATCATCAATAGTGATCTGTCAGTTTATGACAGGTTCAGCGACCCAATCAAACTTCTATATCAAGTGTCTCTCTAAGTTCCTCGGTCTTGGGCCATCTGTTTCAGCGTTTCATACCCTGTTGCTCCAAATTCTGTGATTACATCGTCTAGAAAGCCTTCCCCTCTTCTTCTTTCCATGAATACGACCTTCTATGACTCTGAGCATCAAGCCCTCATCATGCCGCATTATTATGTCCAAGCCATTTCCTCGGTCTCTCACTAATCGTTTGATAATTAATATTAATAATTATAAATGATACATGAAGTAATGGTGTTAATAATGTTAATAACAAAAATACTTTTAATTTACACATAATTACATATATATATATATATAATAGTTATAAATAAATAGATAACCCTATCGGCAGTATCGGGTACATGACGTGGACATCATAAAAATCCGAACGAATTCGCTTTCACTGGCTGCCTGCCGTAGCAACAAACAACAAACTCTGTTTCGTTGACAATCAGCCATGCATGAAGTCTTCGTCTTCTTGGTTGTTAGGGCAGACAGCCAGAGGAACGGATTCGTTTAATACAATTTTGGAAATGCAAGCATTACTTTAAACAAACAGACTTAATTGGTTATTCCTGGCTTATTTTTCCTGACTGTGATGTCATATGAAAGGGTAAAAAATGAACTTTCTAGAGATGTGATTTATCTCCTTGAAATTCAGATACCGTTCGCCAAATGACTTTTTGGTACCCTTTCTTCAATTGTTTTAATCACTCATGCGTGAAATATGCATCATATAAGTTGCATTAACATGAAAGATGAGGATCTAAGCTTTACAAATAATGTGTCATTTATTAATTATAAGTATGAATAAGTTATGATAAAACATCGAGAATTTTCGGTTTCGTTTTTTCTGTACTGTATATAATATGTTTCCCATTATTTTCTTCGTACTTAATCCGCTTATCTATAAAATACAATAGAAGTTTTTTTTTTAATGAGGTCGATTTAAAGGGATTTAACGCATTCTGGATATACACAATTTTGTTTTTCTCCCAGTGATTTGAACACTTTTAATTGTTTAACAGCAACTTAAGCCCTGAGGCAATGTTCCAGTCTTCATGCTTCTGATCGACATATCTCAATTATTTTGACTGTTATTCATCTGACGTTTGTAAACCTTGTTAAATAACCGGTATGTACTACCCGCCAATTGAGTACAATAGTCGGAGTTATTTGCCAGCTTCGTCTTGACAACTTTCGCTCTCCTTTTTGTTAACTCTTCAGCTACGCACTCGTCATAGTCTTCTCGCAAGACTTCTCTAAATTCCGCCAAGTCCTCGTTGAACGTCGGTCCGTATTCTGCGATCTTCTTCCACAGTGTAGCGTTAAAATGCTCGTAGAGCAATGTGTCCGCCCAGTTCCACTTACGCAGCGACGCGCGCACGTCGTCATCCATTTCGGACGTATGCGTGCGGTGGTTCTTTATGACGTAAGAAATATCGCGATAGTCCCAACACATTAGTTTCTTCAACAGAAGAAGCGATTCGTCCATATACTCCATGATTAAGACCAAGCTAAATTTTGTCGATATATCGTTAATGATAGATTTCACCACCGATCTATCGGTATGTATCCTCCGATCTAGCGACAGATCGAACATCTGCCCGTTGCGCGTATAATATTTCCTATGCCCCCTCGGTAGTTTGTGCCAGTAGTGACTAGGTTGATTGGCAAACTTGGCGACATTTTCACTCTGACGTGTGCGGAAGAGCGATTTCTCTGCGCCGAAGAAGGTAAAGGCAGACTCAAAATGGGAGCTGGGTTCCCGGAGAATAGTGATATACTTGGTCCCCTCGGCCATAAAAAGCTTCAATATCTTCGGCTGATAGCGCACGTGGACTGTCAGCATATTGTAGCCCTTGTAATTTGAGTAGTCTCCTACCCCAACGCCAAGAGGCGGGATGAATTTGCGATTGGAGCGCTTGTTTAGCACATCGAATCTGATGTGCCCACGAGCCGGGTCTGATTTGTAGCCTACGCATGATAATCGGTGCGAGAGCGCGTACCGATGCATGATTGAGGCGACCGTTGTGCTACCTGTTTTATGCGTCTTGATAAAGGCTAAGTTTTTCTGCCGTTCGCAGAGCGGTCCCGGCTTGAAAGCTGCGCCAAGTTGAGAGTCGGAAAGGGCCAGGTGACTTCCGTTGTTAATGCTTTCATGGTAGACATGGCTCTGGTCTTCGTCAGGCATCACATGACTTTCACCAATCTGTGGGATCTCGTGCTCAAGTTGACTACTCTTTGCTGACTCGATGATGTAACTGTAATGAAAACGAAAATGAGAAGATGAAAAGCGTATAATAAGTAGGCCTATACATAATACATGACTTAATTCTTGTTCATCTTAAAGGCACACTGTCCTACTTGTAGCTACTTGCTCCCTCTATATAGAAAACTTCCCAAATCGGTGCCTGTTGGTCCCCCATGATCCTCTTTTTCTTATGTTAAATGAGAGCTGAGTTAATGAGATAGCCACCTGTCACAGTGACCTCGATGGCTCGCTGTGTGGTCTAATCCCTTCTAGCTGCAGTAGTAACGCCTACCTTTAAAGTTATTCTTTCTCGATCCCCCTCCTCTTCTGTCTTTTTCTTATTATTTGTCATTATCATTATAATTGTTATTTATTATAATAATCATCATCGTTATCATCAAATCATCACCTGCACAATCGCCATCATCACCATCGTCGTCATTAACATCATCATCAAACTTATCATTATCATATCATTATCAACATCACCATCGTCAACATCATCATTATCATCCTTATCACCATCATAATTTTCATCATCATCACTATCATATTATTATTAGCATTATCATCGTCATTATGATTGTGGTGATTATTATAACATCATCATCATTATTAACATCATCATAATTAACATTATCATCATCATTATTATCATTTTCATCACCATCACCATCGTCACCATCATCACTATCACCATCACCACCATCACCACCATCACCATCACCATCGTCACCATCACCATCACCATCGTCACCATCACCATCGTCACCATCACTATCACCAGCATCACCACCACCATCACCATCACCATCACCATCATCATCACTATCACCATCACCACCATCACCATCACCACCATCACCATCGTCACCATCACCATCGCCACCATCACCAATACCACCATCACCATCACCATCACCATCACCACCATCACCACCATCATCACCATCACCATCGTCACCATCATCATCACCATCACCATCGTCATCATCACCATCACAATCACCATCATCACCATCACCTTCATTACCATCACCATCACCATCGTCACCATCATCATCACCATCGTCACCATCACCATCACCATCACCATCATCACCATCACCATCGTCACCATCATCACCATCACCATCATCACTATCACCACCACCATCACCATCACCACCACCACCACCATCATCACCATTATTGTCATTATCATCATTAATGATACATGTATTAATAGTAATTAAGCCTTACTCCCTCTGTTTGTTAACGAAGTATATCCTGATATCTGGTGATAAGTGAAGCATGTTCTCCGATGCGATTAAGATGAACACAGACAGGAGAAGAACAAGAAGCAACGACAGTTTCTGAAGAGTAAAACAAAAAATATATTTTAAAGATTCTTCTAAAGCCTGAAGCCTTCATGAAGTGATAAACTGCATCGTTTTTAAAACACAGAACATTATTGACTGAACCCGCGTAGGACATAAATATTTGGTTGCGCATATTTGCCATCCATTCACTCGGTCGAAAAGTAAATGATTTAAAAATTATATCAATAAAGAGTAAAATAAAATCGCGTTGTTTTGTTTTGTTTGTTTGTTGTTGTTTTTTTGCGGCGATTTACCGCGTAATGTCTGAACGAGCCTCAACAATCTAGACCCAAATAATTTTTACAAAGTCTTTTATATACAAGATTTCCCTATGCCGTACGTATATTTGTATAGTTTCTAGTCTATTCTACAACGGGGCGGGGAGTGTATAGTTTTCACAGGTCGCTACACCGTTGATTATGATGTTTCAATCATACTGATTTTCAAAGGGGGCACAACCAACCCATGCCCCCTTTTAAATACTCAAGTAAACAAACCGTAACTTCCCCAAAAGAAACAAGTGCCCTTTGGTATTGTGGGTTTACTTATACTTATGCCAAACTTCAGACGCAAAAGAAATTTGAAGGAAAAAATGTGATGCTCCTAATTTCTGAATTTTATTTGTCAGAGGTTATTCGGAATTATGGGATCCCCTCAATCGCATGGGCCTGCCCATGTTGGTACAGAAGAGCTAAAGAAACATTCTAAATCTTCGCTGAATTCTGTAATTCTTGAATATATTAAAAGGTAGTACATTGAATTGTGAGGAAAGCAGAAAATAAGAGAGAAAATATTGTACAAGGGAGAGGATAGGAAGAGATGAGAGTGTGTGTGAGAGAGAGAGAGAGAGAGAGAGAGAGGGAGAGAGGTAGGGGAGAGAGAGATAGAGAGTTAGAGGATAGAAGAGAGAAAGAGAGAGAGATAGAGAGAGAGAGATAGACAGTATATATAGAGAGAGAGGGGAGATGTATATAATAGGGAGAGTAGAGAGAGAGAAAGAGATAGGGAGAGATAGATAGAGAGTAAGGGAGAGAAGAGAGAGAGATAGAAGGAGGGAGAGTGAGATAGACAGAGATGTAGACAGAGAGAGAGAGGAGATGAGAGAAAGAGAGAGGTAGAGGCAGAGAGAGACAGAGAGAGAGAAAGAGAAAGAGATATAGGGAGAGTGATAGACAGTTAGGAGAGAGAAGAGAAAAAGAGAGAGAGTGAAAGATAGATAGAGAGAGGGGGGGGGGAGAGATAGATCTAATATATACTAGCAGGACCCGCGGAAATCCGCGGGATTCTAGAGGGGGGCGGGGGGTGTAAACCACCAAGAACTTAATTTGCCATTTATTTAACAAAAAACAGATCCAACTCTACCGCTAGTTAAGCCTCTTTCACACTGGAACTGCGTATATAGTTGCGTAGTGTGGCGTACCGACTACGCAGAAATTAGGCTGCGTATTAATGGAAAAAATGTTGCTTCACTGTATAGTCCCTGCGTAGGTTATGCATAGGCTGTCGTACAGGTTTGCTTATGGTTGCTTACTGTGTGGAAAGCTTTTACTGCTTTGTCGATCTGGCGTAGGGTAGCGTACTGTTGCGTAGGCATGGCGTACAGTAGCGTAGTGTTGCGTGAAAAGGCGTACTTTGTGCGTCAAGTTTCTACGCCAAAAGTACGCGGAAAAAATTAAACATGTTGAATTGTTTGCGTCCATCAGCATATAGTAACGTAGGCCAGCGTAGTTGCTACGCAACACTACGCAACTCTACGTATGGACCCCACGCCAATTAGTGACCTGCCAGTGTCACAAATAAAGTATTAAAAATATGCTCATCTGACCCTAACTAAATGCCTAAAACCCGTGAGCTTTCGGGGGTTTATGGCCACTTGAAACCCGTGGACCCCACGCCTATATACACTCAACTCGCTGCGATTTAACTGATCCCCCCCCAAAAAAAAGTTTCTACGCCGAAAGTACGCGGAAAAAATTAAACATGTTGAATTGTTTGCGTCCATCAGCATATAGTAACGTAGGCCAGCGTAGTTGCTACGCAACACTACGCAACTCTACGTATGGACCCCACGCCAATTAGTGACCTGCCAGTGTCACAAATAAAGTATTAAAAATATGCTCATCTGACCCTAACTAAATGCCTAAAACCCGTGAGCTTTCGGGGGTTTATGGCCACTTGAAACCCGTGGACCCCACGCCTATATACACTCAACTCGCTGCGATTTAACTGATCCCCCCCAAAAAAAAAGTTTCTACGCCGAAAGTACGCGGAAAAAATTAAACATGTTGAATTGTTTGCGTCCATCAGCATATAGTAACGTAGGCCAGCGTAGTTGCTACGCAACACTACGCAACTCTACGTATGGACCCCACGCCAATTAGTGACCTGCCAGTGTCACAAATAAAGTATTAAAAATATGCTCATCTGACCCTAATTAAATGCCTAAAACCCGTGAGCTTTCGGGGGTTTATGGCCCCTTGAAACCCGTGGACCCCACGCCCATATACACTCAACTCGCTGCGATCTAACTGACCCCCCCCCCCACACTTTAAAAAACGTTTCTTGGAGTCTGCATGTAACATGTAAGAATGGTACATGGTAATGCAGATTTTTTTCAGCACCCCCCCCCCCCCCCCCAAAAAAAAAAAAAAAAAAAAAAAAAAATTACTCATTACGCAACTGACTGTTTTGCAATGCATGAAGTCACATACTTCTGTCTGGTTGATATTGAACTATTAAAATGTAAATGTACAATTGATAACCTTGTTTAAATTTTCTTGTAATTTACTGTAGATATAAGACAATATTAGTCTCCGATGGCTGAGTAGATGTAGAGTCGTATAGTTTTATAGCTGTATATAGGTGTACAAAATTATGGCACTTCGGCCCACACGCTGTTGTGTTGACGGGTTCTTCGATGGACGGATAGACGTATGTGTAGTTGTATGCAGCGCAGCAGCACTGTGTGTACTGTATGTGTGTTGAATGAAGGCAGCTTGCGACTGAACTGTCAGTCCAATGATTTTCTTGTGAAAACTTTCCTTTAGAAAATGATAATCAAAATTCAGTAAACATGGCCGTATTAATCACAAAATAAGCTTTGATTTCATACCTCCATTCACGAAAACTATATAAAAATCGCGGCAATCATGATGGAAATAGGTCTCTAAGTTTGGACGTCGACGGGAAGCCCCTTGTATCTCTCTGGCTTGTGCAGCTACTACAAAGCACATCCTATAGCAAGATGCTTTACTCTGGGTAAAGCGTCGTGCATTTGATACGCAACTTAATGTGATGTGATGGTCATCGGTCGTGTGTCTGTATGATACGGATGTAATGTTGAATATGCATGAGGTATCTCTGTCGTCACGCATATCATGCATTATGCATATCGCGTCTGTTTTCGCCCTGGACGTCAACACGGAGGAGGACCTCGGGCGGAGTATAGCCAATTCCACAGAGTAGACTCTCCCGCGGACGATGGCACCGGGCACCGGTACTCTGAGGTGATGGTTCAGGAGGAGATAGCTGCACCAACTTCGGTCGGCGGTCTCATTAAAAACAATATAATACAAAGGCTCGCGGAGACGTCATGCCCCCGCGGAGTCTTAGCGTATTACTTATAGTGATGATATATATATATTATAGAGAGAGAGAGAGAGAGAGAGAGAGGAGATATATATATTAGGGGAGAGGTAGAGACAGAGAAAGAGATAGGGAGAGAGATAGAGAGTTAGGGAGAGAGGGATAGAAGGAGAGAGAGGGAGAGAGACAGAGATGTAGACATAATATATAGAGAGAGAGAGCGACATGGAGAGAGTCAGAGAGAGAGAGAGAGAGAGAGAGAGAGAAGGTTGGTATTACTATTAGTTAGATATACCAAAAGATAAGAGGTGAGAGATAGATTGGATTGGTTGTCTTACCAGGGCGACTCCTTGACTGTACAAGTGCATGCGCAGTAGGTAACGACATCAGAAAGTAATCCCTTTTCTCCTTTCGAACCATTGTCATGATTGTGTAGGCCTACTCCTCGATCATAAAACTCTTCTTAGCATCTGTAAAACTACAAATTTAAATTCCAACTAATTAACATGATATGCTATGTATTATTATCCAAATCCTGACGGAATTCCCTGAAGGATTATCTCAACAACAACAACAACAAAAACGAAATTTAGGTATATGCTGAGTAAGAAGAACAATTTTAACTAAAGAGAAGAAAAAAGATAGCCCCAAAACTGAAAATAATTAGGATCGCTTACCCTCAACATAATTATCAATATCTTTATTATCACAAATTTTTGATCAGTACTTCTATGTCATAATCAACGTCATAAAAATGAAACCAATGGAGTAGATAAAGACTTAGCACTGTAATCAATATTCATTCAATCAACATACTTACTTTGTGCTTTATGGGCCTCCATATAATGCAAATTTGTCACATGGTCGAAGTTTCTCATTATATCTGTGAAGCACTTTAATAATATTCAAGAAAAAAATGGAAATAAGGATAACTAGCTTTTGCAAAGACTTCCGCTAAATTATATTTAAGACAATTTCAATAGCCCTGAGTTGTTGAAGTACTGTAGAGGCGAAAATCACAAAAAGATTACGGTATCTGGAATTCTGGACATGAATTATAAGCAATAGGGTATTTAAATTGCGCTAGATTTGATTTCTCGAAAGTCTTCGCGATCATGTTGTAGGCCTACAGAAGTTTAAATACATAAAATAATAAGAATTAGCTTACCATTTGAAACTACCCGTAGCCAGTTAGTAGCCGTGTACCGTCTGTCGAAGCTACAAATATATTTTAGGCGAAACAAACAAGCAGAAAACGGGCACAAGTCTTCACGAGGAGTTAATAATTATATCAACTGTCAACGACGAATAACTATCACCAATCATTAACGCAATTACTATATATATATATTATAATGTTGATTATTATCATCAAACAAGCAGTAAGCGGGCAAAAGTCTAGACAAGCCGCTGTCATCATCAACGCAAAATAATGTCGATTATCACACGGATCAAGCAAAACTAGAGACCAAAACTATGCCGTTCTAATGTTTCACCACCGGAAAGACATTCGCCTGTTTTTTTTCTTCTGAAATGCAATGTTACATACCTAGAGGGTCCACGATGCGATATGATGAACTATAGTTGAGGAACTAGTTTTCGAACGCGAAGTGAGCTATTATTGTTCCTTACTGGACTAATAACTGACGCAATATTAATGCAGCAGAAAGGTTCAAGGGAACTTGGACAAAAGAAAGTTGCGAAAGAGAAATAACCTGTCATAACATCAGACTGGAGGACGAAGAATAGGGAGGTGTGCTGTGCCATCACCAAGACCACTTTGAATAAAATAGTACCTGCTTTGGACTCAGTTGGAACCACCAGCAAGCCAAATTGAAATCTTCATTTCAATTAACTTTGATCTATCTAACATAGGCATGGCGTATGGGGGTGAAGTCTCACATTTCAGACTTCTTTTAAATATGTTTTATTATTGGTAAATAGATCATCGTAAAGAATTTCTAGAAATGGAAAGGCGATTTCGATAGCCCTTCTCAGCAACTATTCAATTTTGATCACTTCAATTACCCAAATCATTTAAGATTAGACATGTAGGCCTACAGTATATTAAACACTGTATTTTGATAATATTACCGCAAATTACTGACGCAATCTGTACACGATTTCTCTTGGATATAGACTACAATCTTTGAGGGTATAGATTCCGTGACAGTGTTTTAATATACAGCTGAGTTGCTGCATATCATTAGAATAATGGGGAGGTCGTGAATTCAATAAAAATAGGGATAGGGAGAGAGAGAGAGTCGGAGAAAGAGAGAGAGAGAGAAAGAGGAGGGGAGAGAACCTGAGCCAGCAAAAGTGGACGAGGCTTGAAGAAAACGGAACAAGTTTGAAAAAATGGAAGACAACAAAAAATATGAAGGAAATAATGTGAGGTTAGAAATATTAAAGTGTGGGGCGGGGGCGGAGACAGAGAGAGAGAGAGAGAGAGAGAGAGGGGGGGGGGGGGGGGAGAGTGGATCTGAAAGTGAATGAGGAGTAAAGAAAACAGAATACCTTTTACCGGTAAGTTTATATCTAAAACTGATAGAAGACGTCAAGAAGAAGAAGAAAGAAATGTGTGGTGTGAAATATGATGAGAGGGGGGATAGAGACAGAGAGAGAGAGAGGAATAAAAGAGAAAGCAAAGACTTCTGAAAAACTCAACCTAAGGTAATTTCAACATCCTTGCCCATCAACTTTTTGAATGTGCGAACATCATTACTGACGTACGACATAATCCGTAAAACATGCTTCATATGGGATATAGTGATATTGAAAATGGCCCTCCAGTTGATTTTCCGAAAGCCGTTGCGAAGGTTTTTTTTTAAACGGGTCTTAAAACAAAGACTACGACTGAGCGAGAAACCAGTGGGGTAGAGGTCAACGAGAGCATGTGATTGCAAATTGTCATTTTAGTTGTCAAAGTTGCCCCCTCTTTTTACACCGCAAAAATACCCATCCTTCGTCCCCCTCTATCCGCTTTTGTCATGTTTTTTCTGGCCGCCTCTTTATTTTTCTTAACTTTCTAGTTTTACTGCCGTCTTATATTATTTCGTAGTCCACCCTCTGTCTCTCTCTCTCTCGATCTCTCTTCGGCCGAGTTCTTTTTCTTCCTTTCCAATCTCTGGGTCAAATTATTTTCTTTTTCTTCATTTGTTGCAACCATGTCATGCCTTAATTCTTCTGCAATATATTTTGTTTTAAATTTTTCCTCTTTTAGTCTGTTTCATATAATTATCAGACGTTACAAAGATATGAATTATATATAATTCATATATCTTAACGTCTCATCTACCCTTACTCTTCTCCCCAAGTGCACCCTCTTTACAGCTCTCTCTCTTTCCATGCATGCTTCCCCAATACCTCTCTCTACCCCCCCACCACATCTCTCTCTGTCCATGTCTCCCCAGACTCTCTTCTTCTCTCTCCTTCCATGCGCTTCCCTCTCTTTCCTTGTCCATAATCTGGGCCGGTTCTTACTCTATATTCGCTACACTTGAATCAACCCGCCGAAGATGGCGTTATCAACGAACTCATACGCTCACCAGCCAGTCGGGCGTCCTAATTATTTTAAGGAGCACGCAATCTTCGGTCGCATGTGGTGCAGTGTAGATCCCCGGTGTAGATCAGAGCCCATCTATGTACAGAGTTTGGTCAACTTCAAGGGTGTCGATTTGTATCCGTGGTTGGATTGGGGGGGGGGGGGGGGGGGGGGATGATAGGTGCCAAATATTTTCGGCAATGGATCAAAGCAACCAATGATACAAGCGTGTGGCAGGCCTCAATAAAGATAACATTTCAGAGAATATGGGACCCATGTGGGTCCCACATGGGCTTGCTACTTGGGTTATTATCCTCTCAAGCGCGTAGCCAGGATTTTATTTTAGGGGGGGTGGGTGCGGGGAGGGGTAGCTTTGATGTTTCATTAAATTTTTAGAGAAAGAAGACGATTCCTTATACCGTTCTCGACTCCTTAATCCTTGTTTAAATCAAGTTCCCCTTCCTCTGCGCGTAGCGCAGTTCGCTCTGACGTTTCATTAAATTATTAAAGAAAGAAGCCGATTCGTTGTACCGTTCTCGACTCTTAATCCTTGATTGAATCAATTTTCCCTTCCTCCGCGCGTAGCGCGGAAGCTCTGACGTTTCATTAAATTAGTAAAGAAAGAAGACTATTCGTTGTACCGTTCTCGACTCTTAATCCTTGTCTAAATCCTTTTGACGTTTCATTAAATAATTAAAGAAAGAAGACGATTCGTTTTCGTTGTACCGTTCTCGACTCTTAATCCTTGTCTGAATTCAGTTCCCTCCTCCCGCGCGAAAGCTTTGACGTTTCATTATATTATTAGAGAAAGAAGACGATTCATTGTGCCGTTCTCGACTCTTGATCCTTGTCTGAATTTAGTTTCCCCCCCCCCCTCCCGCGCAAAGCGCGGAAGCTTTGAGTGACGTTTCATTAAATTATTAGAGAAAGAAGACGATTCGTGGTACAGTTCTCGACTCTTAATCCTCGTCTACATTTAGTTTCTTTTGACGTTTCATTTAATTATTAAAGAAAGAAAGAAGACGATTCGTTTTACCATTCTCGACTCTTAATCCTTGTCTGAATTCAGTTCCCCCCTTCCCGCGCGAAAGCTTTGACGTTACATTACATTATTAGAGAAACAAGACGATTCGTTGTACCGTTCTCGACTCTTGATCCTCTTACTTTCTTCTTTCTCTCTCTCTCTTTTTTATGTTGGGGGGGGGGGGGGGGCGACCGTCCCCGCTCCCTGACTTGCACCTGTATCCTCTCTGTCTCTTATTATCCCTCTCTCCCACTCTCTACTTTTTTTTGTACTTTGCTTTTTAACGCGGCGGCTTTGCATTTGGCGCACTGCATTTCTATGATGCTGTTGATTGAATAAATCCATCAATTCCTGATGAAACCGTATGAGCGAGAATTCAATTTATTCTTGTCTCATATACGGTTGTCTCCTTTACTTCCTTTTCTATTTATATGTATTAAGAAAATGAGATAGCAAAATGTGTATACGGATGGTCATCTTGCGAGTAATAACCATTAACTACTCTCATCGGGCCCTCATTAATTTTTCTCTCCTTTTTTTTGTGTGTGATGGTGAATTATTGGGGGGGGGGGGGGGATGATTGTACAGGCCACCCCCCACCTGAAATATTGGGGGGGGGGAAATATTCCCCACCCCCCCCCCCCGGATCGACACCCATGGTCAACTTGGTTTCACTAGGCTGGGTCACAACATGGCGTATCTTGTTTTGATAATGCTTGCCCAACAGAGCAGTAGTCGCCATATTGTGTCCAACTCGAACCGGGTTGGCAAAACTCTGTGTATAGATGGCTCTGGTGGAGATTAAAATCAAATCGGTTACAACTATCTCTTCCCCCGTGTCTGTCAAATCTCTCTCTCTCTCTTTGTCAAACTTTACTTTTGGACATTACATATTCAAGTCATAGATAGAAAAGTAAGATTGGAGCCACCAAAATACGTGTATCATATCCAGTTTATTTCCGATCGTCGAGGTGTTTTTAGAACTCAATATGTTATTTCCGATTTCATTGGATGGCGCCATCTTGTGTTATGGTCTAGAAAGGCACGAAATAACTTTGTGACATCATGGAGTTTCTATACAGATATGACCCAGAGGAGATTTACAATTTTTCAACCTTCTCTTTTTTTGGTTCGATACTGTAGCTTGATTCACACTTTTGTAAATTGAGAAAATGGTACGACAAAGTTTGTACGTAAGTTCTGCGTTGGGGATTAACTAATAAAGGCCATTGAACTAAATTCATGCCTATCTGCACTAGTTTGGCCAGGAGGGATTAGACCTCCCTGTGTGGTCACTGACAAGTGCTTATCTCAACAAATCAGCTCCAATTAACATAAGAAAAAAAGGGGACTATGACGGACCGCTTAGGCATGGTTTGCCATATAGAGGGCGCAAGTAGCTTTAAGTAGTGCAGCCGCCCGCATTAACATTGTGATGCTTTATTGTTGATCGAATTGAGATGCGAAACGTGATTTGAATTTGACTCTGATACGAAGCATGAAAGCCCGGGTCAGTTTCTATGTAGATTAGCACCTGCATATAGTGTGAGTGGGCCTATTAGGAACTAAACGAATCGAATGCCTTTCATATTGCGAATAAAACCTTCCAAAATGTGTCAAAATTTGTCCAGTGGGCTGGTGGTCTCGTGGCATATATAATAATAATAATAATAATAATAATAATCATCTTTTAAAGTCCACTCCAAATTTTATTAAGTTAAACCGAAAATGGAAATTCTTTTTGCCTAATTGATCGTGAGCGCCCGGCAGCCACTGAGCAGCGCCAGATCGACGTTCCTGTTGAACGCCAAACAAGGTAGCAGCAACTCTCGTCTTTTAACGTCTTTTGGTACGACGCGGCCGGGGTTCGAACCCTAAAACATCCTTCAAATATCATACACATGTACTTTATTATACGAAATTCCACATGACAAATATCCATGATTACTATCGTTGACTCGTTGTCATATCACCGTTGGTAAATTACAAGCCGTTTGCACTGCAAACCAAGAAAGAAATAAAAGTTGCCCAACAGAAAATTTATTATGAGTCCGATCAACTTTTCGATAACCTAATGCTCAACTTTGACAAAGTTTTACTAAATCACGGTCAGCCGACAGACTGGTTCAAGTTGAGAGAGAAAAACAAAATGTCGAAGTTGCCGTATAGTTAAAGGAAAAGTGGTCGACACATTTCCGTTGCGTATTTTTCTTTTACGCAGCTAGCAGCGTCGTACAACTTAGACAACTGACAATCAAATTTGGATCTGTCCTACAAATCATTTCTAAATTATCTGAACCATACTGATGAAATTGTTCAGCGACCATCTTTCGATATATTTCAAGGAAAGGCGGGGAACTTAATCGGTACCTCTATTTTCCTCTAACGCAAGCATGAACATCGATCATATCACATTACCCTTGTAAGGATTTGTCTTTTCGCTACATTTTTTTCAGCATGAATGTAGTCCTTTCTGTCTCTCAATTATCAGTTTTTCTGTTCCATAGTTTTCATCTACCAGCCGTTCGCAAAATAACAAATTGTTTGCTGCTACCACTTTTACCCGCTTCCCTCTCGCTTGAATGGTAGTTCCGTTAGTACAGATTCGTTGATATTCCTGAAGGAGCCAGCGAAAACGGGCAAGGTCTTGTTGAAACGCAGGGCCATAGCGAGTAATTTTTGTCCAGAGCGACCGATTGAAGTAATCATAGAGTATGGAATCCGCCATGTTCCAACTGCGCAGGCGTGCTTCCTGCTCCGATGTTAAATCGGATCGGAATTTTTCCGCGCGTGCGTTCTGCGTGACGTACAGAATATCTCTAAAATCCCAGCACATTAGTCTCCGTAGAAGAACCAGCGATTCATCAAAGTGCTCGGTGATCAGGACTAAATCAAGTATACGGTCTAGATGTCGGACTATCCGACTCACTTCGTCCGGATTCCCGACGTTGAGATTATCCGCCAGATCAAATAGCTGTCCGTTCCGCGTGTACCAGCGCGCAAACCCCGATGCGCGATTCCAATGGAATGTTGGATTGGTAAGGAATCGCGTCAGGTCTTCTGCAAGCGTGCTGTTGCTTTCTAGAGGATGTAAGCCCATGCTGCCCCCAGCGCCGAAGTGAGAGAAGGCGGATTCAAACTGAGCACGTGGTTCACGAAGAATGGTGATAATCTTGAAATTGGATGACATCAGCCTTTTTAACTACAACATAAGAGAGATACAAAACAATAGATTTCATCAGATTGTAATCGCAAATCACGGGAATATAATGGGCCGTATCACAATCATTTTCATCTGGCTATCAAAAAAAAAAAAGAAGTGAGGACTGTATCAAACAGGTTTCACCCCCCCCCCCCCTTATGAGCTAATTTGCCCAAAATACATGTATCGTTCTAACGTCTTTCTTTCATTTATCTCCGTCTTCCATTGTATTGTCTGTGTACTGCAGTGCACCCAAAGACATCTATATTGTCGGCAAGGTGAGCCTTCTGAAAATTATCTGAGGGCAGGTTCAAGACACTGAAAATACCCATGGACCGAGAGACCACAGGGATTTCGTGGTCTGTGGGTCTATACGGTCTTCGGGGTCCTGCCCCCTCCTTGTTATATATTAATCCTCAGCAAGTGCCTCTAACTTTATTGCAATTAACACCGGGAATTAACACTCCAAGAAGACTCTCACCTGGTTCAAATTGGGAAGCAGCCTGAAGTGAGCGGTCATCAAATTGTAATCACGATACTTCCTATATTCCCCATCACTGACGCACAGCGGAGGCAGCAGTCGTTCAGCTTCTAACTTCAGTTCTGTAAAATGGCCATGTGAGTTTTTCTTATTGTACAGAAAAGAGAGCCCACGACTGAAACCAAATCGATTGATAATTGTTGCCAGTGTGGTGCTTCCGGTTTTGTGGGTTTTCACGAAAGCGAGGTTTGTCCGAGGTTTACACGCCTGCATCTCGGCATCGTTTCCCCATGCGATGAAGGGTTCAGACTCATCCTTAGAAGAACTTCCGCGCTGGTATAACCACTTCCATGATGATGTCATGGGCAAGGAGGAGGGACTTTCCCAAGACTTGTATGACGTCATGGAGGCACCGATGTACGAGTGCATCCATTCTAGCATTAGCACTGCAAGTGCGAGAATACATGTCCCAACGAACAGTTGCTTCTGCAGTTGGGGAAACAGAGAGAAAAAAGGGAGAAAAAAGGGAGAAAAAAGGGAGAAAAAAGGGAGAAAATAGAATTAGACCTCCATAAGGATAAATATAGACACAGTAATTAGGGGCGGCGTGAAATGTAGGAAATTGCGAGCGTGAAGCCTTTAAGGCGCGGGCCCAGAAAATGTTGAACCTTAAGCCGGAGCTCTATAACCCTATATGTTACATTCTGAGGCATTTCTGAATGTGTAAACTAAACATCTAGATCTATGCATTTTTTTGAAAGGTAAACAAAAAGGGGGAGGGGGAGTGCGCCCCTGGATCCGCCCCTGTATTCATGTATCTCCGTCATCGAGTTACACGCCAAATCGCCAATACACATTAAAGCCCTAGGCCTATTATAGAGGCCGCGAGAATGATGCAGACGATGATAAACAATAGGGCGAAAACCTTTTTAATACTATGTACGGGCCTATACATTGTTGCCAATAAAGTTGGAATATATATTTGGTAAATCTCTTTTCATGAAATGATAGCACTAACAATATGCCTTTGCCCTATATTATATAGATCTAGAATGATTGATAAATTCAAAATTATATCTTCTCAAAACTGTATTGATCAATCTCTCTGACTCCTCGGATTGATCAAGCTCTGAGAAGATGAGCTTTATCTATCAAGAATATATATTGTCACAATCGGTTCACGAAGAGCCCAAGAAGTGAGAAGAAGAAAAAAACAAATTACTCTAGACCTCTACTCTAGATCTAACAAAGTTAGGCCTATCCTAGTAATTATCAATGTAGATCCATGCATTAAATGCTACCAACAAGGCAGCATGCTAGATGAATCCTTGAACGTGGCCTTAGCTCATCATTGGTGACACCGTGACTCTAGGCCTAGGTTCCTTCATAAATGATGTAGCCTAGCCTAGATCTAGACAGTTCTGACATCTAGCGATTCGTCATCTCTTTGCCAGACTTTCCGACAGCAGGGCTGCCAACTCTCACGCAATCTGCGTGAGTCTCACGCAATTCACCCTATTCTCAAGCTCTCACGCTGATCATAGGAACTCTCACGCTGAACCCCGAAAATAGAAACTAAAAACAAAAAAATGTCCATTATATCGGATATTCAATATCCCTGCCGAAAGTTTCAACATTTTTTTAACCACACATGCGCAAACTTAAAGCTAAACCATCAATGCAAATTGGTTTCGCGCAAAGACAAGATAGTGAATTGCGATTGGCTTATCCTGCGTGTGCGAGTGACGTCGTCACTTTACTATGAAGCGGGGTTTTTGTGCGAGACACGACAAGCGAGTGTCGATGCCATGGCCTGTCATCGCTCTACATCGCGCCCGGCCCCCAGCCCGGCCCGGCCCGGGTGGCTCAGTGTTTGCGATCGGATAATGGGCCTGGACTGTCCTCTTTAGCCCTATACGACCAGATCGGCCATATGGTACAGTACTTCAGGCTTCAGCCGGTACAGGTGAGTTTAAACTCTTGTCTTGAAATATTGAAATTCATGGTTTCGATCGTTTATACGAGAGTAAGAATGATTTCGGAAGGGTGCTTGTATATAATTGATATGGCAGTTATATTAACTATGTTCTGTGTATTCTATTGAGAACGAAATTTTGATTTAATTTTTTTCCGAAAAGAGTGTGTTGAGAGTGTGACTGTGTCTGTGAATAATGCACTTACAAATGTGGAAGTTTGTATTTTTTCAAGGTCAGTGTACTTCATGAAATCAATTAACCTATTTGAATCCTGCCTTATGTATTTGTGGAATCAGGGTTAAAGTATGCACCAGATTGCACCATTTCAATTGCAAAATTGTAAAAGCTCCCTACCGTGGAAGGGGGGACACCCCCCTTCCACACCATCCCCCCCTCGGGCGCTTCGCGCCCTCGCATCGCAATGTCTCACTCCAAACTCTTTCCAAAGGTTGGCAGCCCTGCGACAGTGACACTAGATCTAGACTAAATTAGATTTGTTTAATTAGGCCTAGAGTCTAGACCTAGCTAGGTCTAGACTATTATTTATAGATCTAACTAGACCTAGATCTAGATCTATATTATGATCTAGACTTTAGACTAAGTAACAAAACTGTAGGATGTAACATTCGAAGTTAGATCTAGAGGGGGAGGGGGAGGGGGGGGGGGGTAGTCAGCAGTTCGATTTTTTTTTCTTACTCAACACCCCCCTTCCCTATTGAGCCAAACAAAAATTGCATTGGCCTAGGGCCTACGAGTACGACCTCCCTCGAAGCAGTTCCCCAAAGTTGACAGTCCTGCATATCATGATATTGGAGGAACCGTAGCCAGCCATAGCGCAGCCCGGCCCTGTGACCAACTTTGTCTTTGAGTTTGAATGATCTCCGTGGAACAAGACAAGAGATTAAAGCTTTCGATTTGCAGTGCAGATCTAGATCGAATAGACCCCATAGATCTAGTCGGCGCTTGTTCAGAAACCTATCCAAAATTTGACCCGTAACTCCGGCATGGAGACTAAAGCCTATTAAGGCCTAACGTAGGCCTAGATCTAGATCTATCATTCTAGGCCTAGGCCTATAGACCTAGATCTAGTCTAGATGATACTAGACTAGATCTAGTAGTATTGTCCGGACTCGACTGCACTCGACTGCACGTTAAATCAGAGCGACTCTTAATTTTGTATTCTCTTCTTCTTCTTTTCCTTCTTCTTCAGTATAATCTGTCTCCTTCACTGCTGAAGATTATTGCAGATGTGTAGATCTAAGTGGATCTCACTTAGGCTATAATAATATTATTCTAGTTTCCAGGCCTAGAATCTAGATCTAGTCTAGATCTAGTCTACGCTAGACAAGTTTGGGTAGGCCCACTGGTATATAAATGAGACATTGATTGTCATTGCTCACTCACCTTATAAAGTCCGGCCTTCCCCGTTTTCGACAACAAGACCATTATTGATTATTATTATGGTTTAAAAAAAGAGTAGGGTCTAAATGGTTAGTTCGCTGTGCCTGTACTGTGCGCGTGCTCGTGTCGCACGAGTATGACGGGCGGAACGTGCCATAAACATGACAACTTACTGTATGGTGGTGTGACCAAAGTTCGCGCGTGACCTAAGTTCGCTATCTCAAAAAATCGGTAAGATTTCGAAAATCTGATATCACCAATGGAAAGAGGAACTTAAAATGACCCAGAAACGAAATTTTCTTTAGAATTGGGTGTGAAATTGTGAAAATATTGACAAAAGATCGGCAAATTTTGCAGTCTTTTGCGTCCGTTCAGAAAATTTATCAATTTACCGATAAGGGTCTGGAAATCATCATTTTGAGACCAGATATCTTCAGAATTGTAAGTAATAAGTAGTACCGAATGATTGTATGATATCTTGCCTTGCAAATTATGATATTACCTTATTTTTGATGGATCGCATTTTTCTATAAATCAGCTGTAAACCCCCGTGCGTGAAGTTAGGTCTCGTTGTTTTTTAGACTTTTTTTGATGCAGCGCGCACGCACGATCGGACATCGAATTTTTAGATCGCGATATCTCCAAAATCCTTCGACGATACATTTTTCTAGTTGAACCAATTTGTAGTAAACAACTTTGCCGTCAATTTGGTAATAATTAAAATAAACTAGAATTTAAATCGTCACGAGGACGATTAAGGTGGTCTGAAATATGAGCATGATCCCGGCATCTAATCGAAAAATAAATGTCACATTGTGATAGCTTATTGTCTCAGCTACAACATACTCGATGCTCAGCGAAAACGAAGCTAAGACGACGGAGATATTGCTCGTGAAAGACGGAAATGTAGAATCCAGTTTTCAGAAAAAGTCATGTCCCATAGAGAATACACGCAAAATGTAAAAAATTGACATGCCTCCTTTAATCGCAAAAATACGCCATGATGTTTTTGTCAAAAGGAAAATTCGGGGCCACTGCATTTGTAGAGAATATTCTCAGGTAAAACATATCAAAATTTGAAAGAAAATTAATCAATATTTACAGAGACATCAATCAATTTTCCAAAAATATGATGACGTCATAATATGCAAATTGAAATTTTGAGTTCGGAGGCCATTATGATGACGTCATGAGTTAATTGAGGGTCAAATGAGACATGAAATCATATTTCGGACTCATACTTTATCAAGATATGAAAAAAAAATTGGGGGTATCTATCCATCCTGAAGAGTTACAATGAATTTTGTATAGGCATGTTTTTGCACATATATGCTATGTATTACAAGAGCTCGCACGCACGGACATTTACCTTGAACGGAGGCCATCATGATGACGTCATGAGTTAATTGAGTGTTCGAACGGACTTTACCTTGAACGGACGCTCATTTCGTTATTAATGGTCATAAAGAGATAAACATGGTATCAAATTGTTCGGAATAAAATGGGCAATACTATGATAGACAAAAAAAGGAGATTCTAGGTTGCGTACGACCATTACGAACACAAACGTGCGCGTAAACGGAAAATGGAATTCTCAAATCCCACTTTGCAAGTGAAACATGAGCATGATCCCGGCATCTGATCGAAAAATAAAGGGCACACTTGTGATAGCTTATTGTCTCAGCTACAACATACTCAAAGCTCAGCGTAAACAAAGATAAAACGACGGAGATATTGCTCGCGAAAGACGAGAATGTAGAATCCAGTTTCGAGAAAAAGTCATGTCCCATAGAGAATACACGCAAAATGTGAAAAATTGACATGCCTCCTTTAATCGCAAAAATACGCCATGATACCATTGTCAAAATGAAATATCGTGTTGACTACATTTGTAGAGAATATATTCAGGTAGAACATATCAAAATTTGAAAGAAAATTGATCAATATTTACAGAGATACAATCAATTTTCCAAAAATCTGCTGACGTCATAATATGCAAATTGAAATTTTGAGTTCGGAGACCATTATGACGACGTCATGAGTTAATTGAGGGTCAAATGAGACATGAAATCATATCTCCAACTCATAATCTATTTAAATATGAAAGAAATTGGGGGGTATCTATCCATCCTGAAGAGTTACAATGAATTTTGTATAGGCATGTTTTTGCACATGTATGTTATGTATTACAAGAGCTCGCACGCACGGATGCGTATCTTAACGGACGCTCATTCCGTTATTAATGGTCAGAAAAAGGTAAACAAGGTATCAAAACGCTTGAAAAAATGTGCCAAATAAGATGACAGAGAAAATTTGGCGATTCTACGTTGCAAAATGCAAGTACGCGCGAAAACGCGCGCGCATGTGCGTGTGCGCGTTTTTTTGCAAAATGCTTAAAATGGCCTGAAACGTATGCAAAATTAATTTGGAACGAATTTGAGCATTTTAAAATTTTAATGCGCGCGTACGTGCGCGTCGAGGTGCGCGCGCAAAATTTGTTGACATTTTTAGTTGACCTTTGACCTGAAGTTGATGTATACCGAATATGGTTTATTTTTTATTACTCGTTATCGAGATATGATAATGACCTGATTTTTACAAAATGGCGCCTGGATGACGTCACGATGACCCCATGAACTTGAAAAAGGTTTTAGGAACTTGATATCATAGGGCTTGAT
>JAVYIG010010471.1:0-68810 GCA_035222895.1 Strongylocentrotus droebachiensis | reverse complement strand
ACAACAAGATTTCCAAAGAGGTAGACATAGCATTCCTGACATTGCAACAATGACCGCATTATTTTGATGTATTGTCCCTAAAGGTACTTAATATGGCTCTTTCTCCTTGTCTGCATGGAGGACAAGCTCTTTCAATACGCCTACATGAACAGAATAGACTGGCTGTAGTGTCATTTCAAGGAAGGAAAACAACTTAAGTTCAAGACAGTTCAAAATAATGTTGGGAGATGGAAAGTAAAATGATACCGTTTTAAAAACCAGTTAGATATGTTTTTTGGACAAGAAGCAGGAGATAATTCATTGCTCGGCAATCTGGACTGTATTTGAAACAGAGCATCCAATATTCCTGATATTTAATAGTATACTGTCAATAAAAAAATATAACTAAATTAAAAAAAATAAAATGGAACTCTTTACCCAAGGCTGTGTGTCTTTGTTGAGCATAAAATGATTCTGCTCGGGTATGCAGGCCAGTTGTTAGCCCATATTGGGCTTGAATAGACTTGAATTTGAAAGACCCTTTGTTTCACCTCGTGAAGTTTGGGCGCTTTCATATGAGAAGTAAAACCCTGCCCATCATTGAATTCACGTTGTAAAGTTGTTTACAGACTGGAAAGGATAGCATGGTCTGAGTGTACAGAGTAATAAAAGAAGAAGTAGAACTGAAAATTCAAGATTCAAGATTCAAGATTCAAGATAATTTATTGTCTGATTTAAAAAAAAATACAGAAATTCGTCCTCCACTGGCGAGTGACGTACATACATGTATACAAACAACATAAACAATATATAAATACATTCGAGGATACCGATACAAAGAAAATACAACAATAATAATAATAACAATAATAATAGCAATAATAGCATTAACAAAGCTGACATGTAAACTTGAAAACTGGCATTTAAAAATGAATCTTGATAATGCACAGAATGCATTGAATAAATGAATTTAAAAGTGCTCTGAGACATTCACCCCTTCTCTCCCAGAAAGGGGTATGAGGAGAGAGAGAGAAGAACAAATGAGAGAGAGAGAGAGAGAGAGGGGGGAGGAGTCGAATGGAGTAGAACAGAAAGGAAATATGAGGGAGAAAGAGAAGGAGGGAGAAAGAGAAGGAGGGAGAAAAGAGAAGGTGACAGAAAACGAGGAGCTCTGGGAGGGAAGAGATGAGGTAGAGGTAGAGTACAGGATATCAAGAACAGTGACTGCCTGTGGTAAAAGAGACAAATGAGTCGTCAACATTCAAAAATTCGAAATTCAGAGCTGCAAGCTAGAGATAAACCTGTTTGTTTAACCTGGCAATAAGGGACTCTTGAATGTAGTTTAAAAATTGGACATGCTTTGGGGCTAACGCTATCGGCCGCAGGCCACGCTGACGACCGCCAGCTAGCTGACGACCGCCAGCTAGCTGACGACCGCCAGCTAGCTGACGACCGCCAGCTAGCTGACGACCGCCAGCTAGCTGACGACCGCCAGCTAACCGCCAGCTAGCTGACGACCGCCAGCTAGCTGACGACCGCCAGCTAGCTGACGAGAAAAAAAAAAAAAAAAAAAAGACCCCCCCCCCAAAAAAAAGACCCCCAAAGGGGCTCCCTAACAGTTTTTTCCTACACTCAGCTGCTCCCCCTCTCACCATAGGCCCCTTTTGGGCTTTAAAACAAAATACACTAGCTGGGGATCGAACCCGATACCTTCCACTTACTAAGCGGTTGCTTATCCACGAGACCACTTTGCCTCACTGCGATTACCTGGTTCACTTTTAGTTGTTAACACTGTGCTTTTGAAGAAAAAAAAGAAAAAAAAAAGACCCCCCAAAGGGGCTCCCTAACAGTTTTTTCCTATACTCAGCTGCTCCCCCCCCCCCTCACCATAGGCCCTTTTGGGCTTTAAACAAAATACACTAGCTGGGGATCGAACCCGATACCTTCCACTTACTAAGCGGTTGCTTATCCACGAGACCACTTTGCCTCACTGCGATTACCTGGTTCACTTTTAGTTGTTAACACTGTGCTTTTTAAAAAAAAAGAAAAAAAAAAGACCCCCCAAAGGGGCTCCCTAACAGTTTTTTTCCTATACTCAGCTGCTCCCCCCCCCTCACCATAGGCCCTTTTGGGCTTTAAAACAAAATACACTAGCTGGGGATCGAACCCGATACCTTCCACTTACTAAGCGGTTGCTTATCCACGAGACCACTTTGCCTCACTGCGATTACCTGGTTCACTTTTAGTTGTTAACACTGTGCTTTTGAAAAAAAAAAAAAAAAAAAAAGACCCCCCAAAGGGGCTCCCTAACAGTTTTTTTTCCTACACTCAGCTGCTCCCCCTCTCACCATAGGCCCTTTTGGGCTTTAAAACAAAATACACTAGCTGGGGATCGAACCGATACCTTCCACTTACTATAAGCGGTTGCTTATCCACGAGACCAGTTTGCCTCACTGCGATTACCTGGTTCGCTTTTAGTTGTTAACACTTTCTGATGCTGATTTAATGATTGTTATGTTTTGAAACAGGTGCATTCAAACTAACATGCCATTGAAAGTAACATTTCGTTGAAGCCAACTTAGAATTGCAGTGCAGCTGTATTTAGGCACTGCTCATTGTTATTCATATTAAAGATGCAGGCTATTCGATTCAGTTTTTTTTAATAGCTCGCATCGGCTATATTTGAATATTTACGTAACAAACTACTCAGCTCTTTCTAACATGGCATCAATTGATGAATTGAAGAAAAGAACGGGCACTCCTTCATTGAGTGGATACTTTTGTTATTGCAAGGATTTCCAAAGAGGTAGACATAGCATTCCTGACATTGCAACAATGACCGCATTATTTTGATGTATTGTCCCTAAAGGTACTTAATATGGCTCTTTCTCCTTGTCTGCATGGAGGACAAGCTCTTTCAATACGCCTACATGAACAGAATAGACTGGCTTTAGTGTCATTTCAAGGAAGGAAAACAACTTAAGTTCAAGACAGTTCAAATAATGTTGGGAGATGGAAAGTAAAATGATACCGTTTTAAAAACCAGTTAGATATGTTTTTTGGACAAGAAGCAGGAGATAATTCATTGCTCGGCAATCTGGACTGTATTTGAAACAGAGCATCCAATATTCCTGATATTTAATAGTATACTGTCAATAAAAAAATATAACTAAATTAAAAAAAATAAAATGGAACTCTTTACCCAAGGCTGTGTGTCTTTGTTGAGCATAAAATGATTCTGCTCGGGTATGCAGGCCAGTTGTTAGCCCATATTGGGCTTGAATAGACTTGAATTTGAAAGACCTTTGTTTCACCTCGTGAAGTTTGGGGCGCTTTCATATGAGAAGTAAAACCCTGCCCATCATTGAATTCACGTTGTAAAGTTGTTTACAGACTGGAAAAGGATAGCATGGTCTGAGTGTACAGAGTAATAAAAGAAGAAAGTAGAACTGAAAATTCAAGATTCAAGATTCAAGATTCAAGATAATTTATTGTCTGATTTAAAAAAAAATACAGAAATTCGTCCTCCACTGGCGAGTGACGTACATACATGTATACAAACAACATAAACAATATATAAATACATTCGAGGATACCGATACAAAGAAAATACAACAATAATAATAATAACAATAATAATAGCAATAATAGCATTAACAAAGCTGACATGTAAACTTGAAAACTGGCATTTAAAAATGAATCTTGATAATGCACAGAATGCATTGAATAAATGAATTTAAAAGTGCTCTGAGACATTCACCCCTTCTCTCCCAGAAAGGGGTATGAGGAGAGAGAGAGAAGAACAAATGAGAGAGAGAGAGAGAGAGAGGGGGAGGAGTCGAATGGAGTAGAACAGAAAGGAAATATGAGGGAGAAAGAGAAGGAGGGAGAAAGAGAAGGAGGGAGAAAAGAGAAGGTGACAGAAAACGAGGAGCTCTGGGAGGGAAGAGATGAGGTAGAGGTAGAGTACAGGATATCAAGAACAGTGACTGCCTGTGGTAAAAGAGACAAATGAGTCGTCAACATTCAAAATTCGAAATTCAGAGCTGCAAGCTAGAGATAAACCTGTTTGTTTAACCTGGCAATAAGGGACTCTTGAATGTAGTTTAAAAATTGGACATGGCTTTGGGGCTAACGCTATCGGCCGCAGGCCACGCTGACGACCGTCAGCTAGCTGGCGGTCGTCAGCTAGCTGGCGGTCGTCAGCTAGCTGGCGGTCGTCAAAAAAAAAAGACCCCCCCCCCCCAAAAAAAAAGACCCCCAAAGGGGCTCCCTAACAGTTTTTTCCTACACTCAGCTGCTCCCCCTCTCACCATAGGCCCTTTTGGGCTTTAAAACAAAATACACTAGCTGGGGATCGAACCCGATACCTTCCACTTACTAAGCGGTTGCTTATCCACGAGACCACTTTGCCTCACTGCGATTACCTGGTTCACTTTTAGTTGTTAACACTGTGCTTTTGAAGAAAAAAAAGAAAAAAAAAAGACCCCCCAAAGGGGCTCCCTAACAGTTTTTTCCTATACTCAGCTGCTCCCCCCCCCTCACCATAGGCCCTTTTGGGCTTTAAAACAAAATACACTAGCTGGGGATCGAACCCGATACCTTCCACTTACTAAGCGGTTGCTTATCCACGAGACCACTTTGCCTCACTGCGATTACCTGGTTCACTTTTAGTTGTTAACACTGTGCTTTTTAAAAAAAAAAGAAAAAAAAAAGACCCCCCAAAGGGGCTCCCTAACAGTTTTTTTCCTATACTCAGCTGCTCCCCCCCCCCTCACCATAGGCCCTTTTGGGCTTTAAAACAAAATACACTAGCTGGGGATCGAACCCGATACCTTCCACTTACTAAGCGGTTGCTTATCCACGAGACCACTTTGCCTCACTGCGATTACCTGGTTCACTTTTAGTTGTTAACACTGTGCTTTTGAAAAAAAAAAAAAAAAAAAAAAGACCCCCCAAAGGGGCTCCCTAACAGTTTTTTTTCCTACACTCAGCTGCTCCCCCTCTCACCATAGGCCCTTTTGGGCTTTAAAACAAAATACACTAGCTGGGGATCGAACCCGATACCTTCCACTTACTATAAGCGGTTGCTTATCCACGAGACCAGTTTGCCTCACTGCGATTACCTGGTTCGCTTTTAGTTGTTAACACTTTCTGATGCTGATTTAATGATTGTTATGTTTTGAAACAGGTGCATTCAAACTAACATGCCATTGAAAGTAACATTTCGTTGAAGCCAACTTAGAATTGCAGTGCAGCTGTATTTAGGCACTGCTCATTGTTATTCATATTAAAGATGCAGGCTATTCGATTCAGTTTTTTTTAATAGCTCGCATCGGCTATATTTGAATATTTACGTAACAAACTACTCAGCTCTTTCTAACATGGCATCAATTGATGAATTGAAGAAAAGAACGGGCACTCCCTTCATTGAGTGGATACTTTTGTTATTGCAAGGATTTCCAAAGAGGTAGACATAGCATTCCTGACATTGCAACAATGACCGCATTATTTTGATGTATTGTCCCTAAAGGTACTTAATATGGCTCTTTCTCCTTGTCTGCATGGAGGACAAGCTCTTTCAATACGCCTACATGAACAGAATAGACTGGCTTTAGTGTCATTTCAAGGAAGGAAAACAACTTAAGTTCAAGACAGTTCAAAATAATGTTGGGAGATGGAAAGTAAAATGATACCGTTTTAAAAACCAGTTAGATATGTTTTTTGGACAAGAAGCAGGAGATAATTCATTGCTCGGCAATCTGGACTGTATTTGAAACAGAGCATCCAATATTCCTGATATTTAATAGTATACTGTCAATAAAAAAATATAACTAAATTAAAAAAAATAAAATGGAACTCTTTACCCAAGGCTGTGTGTCTTTGTTGAGCATAAAATGATTCTGCTCGGGTATGCAGGCCAGTTGTTAGCCCATATTGGGCTTGAATAGACTTGAATTTGAAAGACCCTTTGTTTCACCTCGTGAAGTTTGGGCGCTTTCATATGAGAAGTAAAACCCTGCCCATCATTGAATTCACGTTGTAAAGTTGTTTACAGACTGGAAAAGGATAGCATGGTCTGAGTGTACAGAGTAATAAAAGAAGAAAGTAGAACTGAAAATTCAAGATTCAAGATTCAAGATTCAAGATAATTTATTGTCTGATTTAAAAAAAAATACAGAAATTCGTCCTCCACTGGCGAGTGACGTACATACATGTATACAAACAACATAAACAATATATAAATACATTCGAGGATACCGATACAAAGAAAATACAACAATAATAATAATAACAATAATAATAGCAATAATAGCATTAACAAAGCTGACATGTAAACTTGAAAACTGGCATTTAAAAATGAATCTTGATAATGCACAGAATGCATTGAATAAATGAATTTAAAAGTGCTCTGAGACATTCACCCCTTCTCTCCCAGAAAGGGGTATGAGGAGAGAGAGAGAAGAACAAATGAGAGAGAGAGAGAGAGAGAGGGGGGAGGAGTCGAATGGAGTAGAACAGAAAGGAAATATGAGGGAGAAAGAGAAGGAGGGAGAAAGAGAAGGAGGGAGAAAAGAGAAGGTGACAGAAAACGAGGAGCTCTGGGAGGGAAGAGATGAGGTAGAGGTAGAGTACAGGATATCAAGAACAGTGACTGCCTGTGGTAAAAGAGACAAATGAGTCGTCAACATTCAAAAATTCGAAATTCAGAGCTGCAAGCTAGAGATAAACCTGTTTGTTTAACCTGGCAATAAGGGACTCTTGAATGTAGTTTAAAAATTGGACATGGCTTTGGGGCTAACGCTATCGGCCGCAGGCCACGCTGACGACCGTCAGCTAGCTGGCGGTCGTCAGCTAGCTGGCGGTCGTCAGCTAGCTGGCGGTCGTCAAAAAAAAAAGACCCCCCCCCCCAAAAAAAAAGACCCCCAAAGGGGCTCCCTAACAGTTTTTTCCTACACTCAGCTGCTCCCCCTCTCACCATAGGCCCTTTTGGGCTTTAAAACAAAATACACTAGCTGGGGATCGAACCCGATACCTTCCACTTACTAAGCGGTTGCTTATCCACGAGACCACTTTGCCTCACTGCGATTACCTGGTTCACTTTTAGTTGTTAACACTGTGCTTTTGAAGAAAAAAAAGAAAAAAAAAAGACCCCCCAAAGGGGCTCCCTAACAGTTTTTTCCTATACTCAGCTGCTCCCCCCCCCTCACCATAG
Source organism: Strongylocentrotus droebachiensis (assembly GCA_035222895.1). Lineage (NCBI taxonomy): Eukaryota > Metazoa > Echinodermata > Echinoidea > Camarodonta > Strongylocentrotidae > Strongylocentrotus > Strongylocentrotus droebachiensis. The sequence continues at coordinate 61,615 of JAVYIG010010471.1, read as the reverse complement.
GCCCTTTTGGGCTTTAAAACAAAATACACTAGCTGGGGATCGAACCCGATACCTTCCACTTACTAAGCGGTTGCTTATCCACGAGACCACTTTGCCTCACTGCGATTACCTGGTTCACTTTTAGTTGTTAACACTGTGCTTTTTAAAAAAAAAAGAAAAAAAAAAGACCCCCCAAAGGGGCTCCCTAACAGTTTTTTTCCTATACTCAGCTGCTCCCCCCCCCCTCACCATAGGCCCTTTTGGGCTTTAAAACAAAATACACTAGCTGGGGATCGAACCCGATACCTTCCACTTACTAAGCGGTTGCTTATCCACGAGACCACTTTGCCTCACTGCGATTACCTGGTTCACTTTTAGTTGTTAACACTGTGCTTTTGAAAAAAAAAAAAAAAAAAAAAAGACCCCCCAAAGGGGCTCCCTAACAGTTTTTTTTTCCTACACTCAGCTGCTCCCCCTCTCACCATAGGCCCTTTTGGGCTTTAAAACAAAATACACTAGCTGGGGATCGAACCCGATACCTTCCACTTACTATAAGCGGTTGCTTATCCACGAGACCAGTTTGCCTCACTGCGATTACCTGGTTCGCTTTTAGTTGTTAACACTTTCTGATGCTGATTTAATGATTGTTATGTTTTGAAACAGGTGCATTCAAACTAACATGCCATTGAAAGTAACATTTCGTTGAAGCCAACTTAGAATTGCAGTGCAGCTGTATTTAGGCACTGCTCATTGTTATTCATATTAAAGATGCAGGCTATTCGATTCAGTTTTTTTTAATAGCTCGCATCGGCTATATTTGAATATTTACGTAACAAACTACTCAGCTCTTTCTAACATGGCATCAATTGATGAATTGAAGAAAAGAACGGGCACTCCCTTCATTGAGTGGATACTTTTGTTATTGCAAGGATTTCCAAAGAGGTAGACATAGCATTCCTGACATTGCAACAATGACCGCATTATTTTGATGTATTGTCCCTAAAGGTACTTAATATGGCTCTTTCTCCTTGTCTGCATGGAGGACAAGCTCTTTCAATACGCCTACATGAACAGAATAGACTGGCTGTAGTGTCATTTCAAGGAAGGAAAACAACTTAAGTTCAAGACAGTTCAAAATAATGTTGGGAGATGGAAAGTAAAATGATACCGTTTTAAAAACCAGTTAGATATGTTTTTTGGACAAGAAGCAGGAGATAATTCATTGCTCGGCAATCTGGACTGTATTTGAAACAGAGCATCCAATATTCCTGATATTTAATAGTATACTGTCAATAAAAAAATATAACTAAATTAAAAAAAATAAAATGGAACTCTTTACCCAAGGCTGTGTGTCTTTGTTGAGCATAAAATGATTCTGCTCGGGTATGCAGGCCAGTTGTTAGCCCATATTGGGCTTGAATAGACTTGAATTTGAAAGACCCTTTGTTTCACCTCGTGAAGTTTGGGCGCTTTCATATGAGAAGTAAAACCCTGCCCATCATTGAATTCACGTTGTAAAGTTGTTTACAGACTGGAAAAGGATAGCATGGTCTGAGTGTACAGAGTAATAAAAGAAGAAAGTAGAACTGAAAATTCAAGATTCAAGATTCAAGATTCAAGATAATTTATTGTCTGATTTAAAAAAAAATACAGAAATTCGTCCTCCACTGGCGAGTGACGTACATACATGTATACAAACAACATAAACAATATATAAATACATTCGAGGATACCGATACAAAGAAAATACAACAATAATAATAATAACAATAATAATAGCAATAATAGCATTAACAAAGCTGACATGTAAACTTGAAAACTGGCATTTAAAAATGAATCTTGATAATGCACAGAATGCATTGAATAAATGAATTTAAAAGTGCTCTGAGACATTCACCCCTTCTCTCCCAGAAAGGGGTATGAGGAGAGAGAGAGAAGAACAAATGAGAGAGAGAGAGAGAGAGAGGGGGGAGGAGTCGAATGGAGTAGAACAGAAAGGAAATATGAGGGAGAAAGAGAAGGAGGGAGAAAGAGAAGGAGGGAGAAAAGAGAAGGTGACAGAAAACGAGGAGCTCTGGGAGGGAAGAGATGAGGTAGAGGTAGAGTACAGGATATCAAGAACAGTGACTGCCTGTGGTAAAAGAGACAAATGAGTCGTCAACATTCAAAAATTCGAAATTCAGAGCTGCAAGCTAGAGATAAACCTGTTTGTTTAACCTGGCAATAAGGGACTCTTGAATGTAGTTTAAAAATTGGACATGGCTTTGGGGCTAACGCTATCGGCCGCAGGCCACGCTGACGACCGTCAGCTAGCTGGCGGTCGTCAGCTAGCTGGCGGTCGTCAGCTAGCTGGCGGTCGTCAAAAAAAAAAGACCCCCCCCCCCAAAAAAAAAAGACCCCCAAAGGGGCTCCCTAACAGTTTTTTCCTACACTCAGCTGCTCCCCCTCTCACCATAGGCCCTTTTGGGCTTTAAAACAAAATACACTAGCTGGGGATCGAACCCGATACCTTCCACTTACTAAGCGGTTGCTTATCCACGAGACCACTTTGCCTCACTGCGATTACCTGGTTCACTTTTAGTTGTTAACACTGTGCTTTTGAAGAAAAAAAAGAAAAAAAAAAGACCCCCCAAAGGGGCTCCCTAACAGTTTTTTCCTATACTCAGCTGCTCCCCCCCCCTCACCATAGGCCCTTTTGGGCTTTAAAACAAAATACACTAGCTGGGGATCGAACCCGATACCTTCCACTTACTAAGCGGTTGCTTATCCACGAGACCACTTTGCCTCACTGCGATTACCTGGTTCACTTTTAGTTGTTAACACTGTGCTTTTTAAAAAAAAAAGAAAAAAAAAAGACCCCCCAAAGGGGCTCCCTAACAGTTTTTTTCCTATACTCAGCTGCTCCCCCCCCCTCACCATAGGCCCTTTTGGGCTTTAAAACAAAATACACTAGCTGGGGATCGAACCCGATACCTTCCACTTACTAAGCGGTTGCTTATCCACGAGACCACTTTGCCTCACTGCGATTACCTGGTTCACTTTTAGTTGTTAACACTGTGCTTTTGAAAAAAAAAAAAAAAAAAAAAGACCCCCCAAAGGGGCTCCCTAACAGTTTTTTTTCCTACACTCAGCTGCTCCCCCTCTCACCATAGGCCCTTTTGGGCTTTAAAACAAAATACACTAGCTGGGGATCGAACCCGATACCTTCCACTTACTATAAGCGGTTGCTTATCCACGAGACCAGTTTGCCTCACTGCGATTACCTGGTTCGCTTTTAGTTGTTAACACTTTCTGATGCTGATTTAATGATTGTTATGTTTTGAAACAGGTGCATTCAAACTAACATGCCATTGAAAGTAACATTTCGTTGAAGCCAACTTAGAATTGCAGTGCAGCTGTATTTAGGCACTGCTCATTGTTATTCATATTAAAGATGCAGGCTATTCGATTCAGTTTTTTTTAATAGCTCGCATCGGCTATATTTGAATATTTACGTAACAAACTACTCAGCTCTTTCTAACATGGCATCAATTGATGAATTGAAGAAAAGAACGGGCACTCCCTTCATTGAGTGGATACTTTTGTTATTGCAAGGATTTCCAAAGAGGTAGACATAGCATTCCTGACATTGCAACAATGACCGCATTATTTTGATGTATTGTCCCTAAAGGTACTTAATATGGCTCTTTCTCCTTGTCTGCATGGAGGACAAGCTCTTTCAATACGCCTACATGAACAGAATAGACTGGCTTTAGTGTCATTTCAAGGAAGGAAAACAACTTAAGTTCAAGACAGTTCAAAATAATGTTGGGAGATGGAAAGTAAAATGATACCGTTTTAAAAACCAGTTAGATATGTTTTTTGGACAAGAAGCAGGAGATAATTCATTGCTCGGCAATCTGGACTGTATTTGAAACAGAGCATCCAATATTCCTGATATTTAATAGTATACTGTCAATAAAAAAATATAACTAAATTAAAAAAAATAAAATGGAACTCTTTACCCAAGGCTGTGTGTCTTTGTTGAGCATAAAATGATTCTGCTCGGGTATGCAGGCCAGTTGTTAGCCCATATTGGGCTTGAATAGACTTGAATTTGAAAGACCCTTTGTTTCACCTCGTGAAGTTTGGGCGCTTTCATATGAGAAGTAAAACCCTGCCCATCATTGAATTCACGTTGTAAAGTTGTTTACAGACTGGAAAAGGATAGCATGGTCTGAGTGTACAGAGTAATAAAAGAAGAAAGTAGAACTGAAAATTCAAGATTCAAGATTCAAGATTCAAGATAATTTATTGTCTGATTTAAAAAAAAATACAGAAATTCGTCCTCCACTGGCGAGTGACGTACATACATGTATACAAACAACATAAACAATATATAAATACATTCGAGGATACCGATACAAAGAAAATACAACAATAATAATAATAACAATAATAATAGCAATAATAGCATTAACAAAGCTGACATGTAAACTTGAAAACTGGCATTTAAAAATGAATCTTGATAATGCACAGAATGCATTGAATAAATGAATTTAAAAGTGCTCTGAGACATTCACCCCTTCTCTCCCAGAAAGGGGTATGAGGAGAGAGAGAGAAGAACAAATGAGAGAGAGAGAGAGAGAGAGGGGGGAGGAGTCGAATGGAGTAGAACAGAAAGGAAATATGAGGGAGAAAGAGAAGGAGGGAGAAAGAGAAGGAGGGAGAAAAGAGAAGGTGACAGAAAACGAGGAGCTCTGGGAGGGAAGAGATGAGGTAGAGGTAGAGTACAGGATATCAAGAACAGTGACTGCCTGTGGTAAAAGAGACAAATGAGTCGTCAACATTCAAAAATTCGAAATTCAGAGCTGCAAGCTAGAGATAAACCTGTTTGTTTAACCTGGCAATAAGGGACTCTTGAATGTAGTTTAAAAATTGGACATGGCTTTGGGGCTAACGCTATCGGCCGCAGGCCACGCTGACGACCGTCAGCTAGCTGGCGGTCGTCAGCTAGCTGGCGGTCGTCAGCTAGCTGGCGGTCGTCAAAAAAAAAAGACCCCCCCCCCCAAAAAAAAAGACCCCCAAAGGGGCTCCCTAACAGTTTTTTCCTACACTCAGCTGCTCCCCCTCTCACCATAGGCCCTTTTGGGCTTTAAAACAAAATACACTAGCTGGGGATCGAACCCGATACCTTCCACTTACTAAGCGGTTGCTTATCCACGAGACCACTTTGCCTCACTGCGATTACCTGGTTCACTTTTAGTTGTTAACACTGTGCTTTTGAAGAAAAAAAAGAAAAAAAAAAGACCCCCCAAAGGGGCTCCCTAACAGTTTTTTCCTATACTCAGCTGCTCCCCCCCCCTCACCATAGGCCCTTTTGGGCTTTAAAACAAAATACACTAGCTGGGGATCGAACCCGATACCTTCCACTTACTAAGCGGTTGCTTATCCACGAGACCACTTTGCCTCACTGCGATTACCTGGTTCACTTTTAGTTGTTAACACTGTGCTTTTTAAAAAAAAAAGAAAAAAAAAAGACCCCCCAAAGGGGCTCCCTAACAGTTTTTTTCCTATACTCAGCTGCTCCCCCCCCCCTCACCATAGGCCCTTTTGGGCTTTAAAACAAAATACACTAGCTGGGGATCGAACCCGATACCTTCCACTTACTAAGCGGTTGCTTATCCACGAGACCACTTTGCCTCACTGCGATTACCTGGTTCACTTTTAGTTGTTAACACTGTGCTTTTGAAAAAAAAAAAAAAAAAAAAAAGACCCCCCAAAGGGGCTCCCTAACAGTTTTTTTTTCCTACACTCAGCTGCTCCCCCTCTCACCATAGGCCCTTTTGGGCTTTAAAACAAAATACACTAGCTGGGGATCGAACCCGATACCTTCCACTTACTATAAGCGGTTGCTTATCCACGAGACCAGTTTGCCTCACTGCGATTACCTGGTTCGCTTTTAGTTGTTAACACTTTCTGATGCTGATTTAATGATTGTTATGTTTTGAAACAGGTGCATTCAAACTAACATGCCATTGAAAGTAACATTTCGTTGAAGCCAACTTAGAATTGCAGTGCAGCTGTATTTAGGCACTGCTCATTGTTATTCATATTAAAGATGCAGGCTATTCGATTCAGTTTTTTTTAATAGCTCGCATCGGCTATATTTGAATATTTACGTAACAAACTACTCAGCTCTTTCTAACATGGCATCAATTGATGAATTGAAGAAAAGAACGGGCACTCCCTTCATTGAGTGGATACTTTTGTTATTGCAAGGATTTCCAAAGAGGTAGACATAGCATTCCTGACATTGCAACAATGACCGCATTATTTTGATGTATTGTCCCTAAAGGTACTTAATATGGCTCTTTCTCCTTGTCTGCATGGAGGACAAGCTCTTTCAATACGCCTACATGAACAGAATAGACTGGCTGTAGTGTCATTTCAAGGAAGGAAAACAACTTAAGTTCAAGACAGTTCAAAATAATGTTGGGAGATGGAAAGTAAAATGATACCGTTTTAAAAACCAGTTAGATATGTTTTTTGGACAAGAAGCAGGAGATAATTCATTGCTCGGCAATCTGGACTGTATTTGAAACAGAGCATCCAATATTCCTGATATTTAATAGTATACTGTCAATAAAAAAATATAACTAAATTAAAAAAAATAAAATGGAACTCTTTACCCAAGGCTGTGTGTCTTTGTTGAGCATAAAATGATTCTGCTCGGGTATGCAGGCCAGTTGTTAGCCCATATTGGGCTTGAATAGACTTGAATTTGAAAGACCCTTTGTTTCACCTCGTGAAGTTTGGGCGCTTTCATATGAGAAGTAAAACCCTGCCCATCATTGAATTCACGTTGTAAAGTTGTTTACAGACTGGAAAAGGATAGCATGGTCTGAGTGTACAGAGTAATAAAAGAAGAAAGTAGAACTGAAAATTCAAGATTCAAGATTCAAGATTCAAGATAATTTATTGTCTGATTTAAAAAAAAATACAGAAATTCGTCCTCCACTGGCGAGTGACGTACATACATGTATACAAACAACATAAACAATATATAAATACATTCGAGGATACCGATACAAAGAAAATACAACAATAATAATAATAACAATAATAATAGCAATAATAGCATTAACAAAGCTGACATGTAAACTTGAAAACTGGCATTTAAAAATGAATCTTGATAATGCACAGAATGCATTGAATAAATGAATTTAAAAGTGCTCTGAGACATTCACCCCTTCTCTCCCAGAAAGGGGTATGAGGAGAGAGAGAGAAGAACAAATGAGAGAGAGAGAGAGAGAGAGGGGGGAGGAGTCGAATGGAGTAGAACAGAAAGGAAATATGAGGGAGAAAGAGAAGGAGGGAGAAAGAGAAGGAGGGAGAAAAGAGAAGGTGACAGAAAACGAGGAGCTCTGGGAGGGAAGAGATGAGGTAGAGGTAGAGTACAGGATATCAAGAACAGTGACTGCCTGTGGTAAAAGAGACAAATGAGTCGTCAACATTCAAAAATTCGAAATTCAGAGCTGCAAGCTAGAGATAAACCTGTTTGTTTAACCTGGCAATAAGGGACTCTTGAATGTAGTTTAAAAATTGGACATGGCTTTGGGGCTAACGCTATCGGCCGCAGGCCACGCTGACGACCGTCAGCTAGCTGGCGGTCGTCAGCTAGCTGGCGGTCGTCAGCTAGCTGGCGGTCGTCAAAAAAAAAAGACCCCCCCCCCCAAAAAAAAAAGACCCCCAAAGGGGCTCCCTAACAGTTTTTTCCTACACTCAGCTGCTCCCCCTCTCACCATAGGCCCTTTTGGGCTTTAAAACAAAATACACTAGCTGGGGATCGAACCCGATACCTTCCACTTACTAAGCGGTTGCTTATCCACGAGACCACTTTGCCTCACTGCGATTACCTGGTTCACTTTTAGTTGTTAACACTGTGCTTTTGAAGAAAAAAAAGAAAAAAAAAAGACCCCCCAAAGGGGCTCCCTAACAGTTTTTTCCTATACTCAGCTGCTCCCCCCCCCTCACCATAGGCCCTTTTGGGCTTTAAAACAAAATACACTAGCTGGGGATCGAACCCGATACCTTCCACTTACTAAGCGGTTGCTTATCCACGAGACCACTTTGCCTCACTGCGATTACCTGGTTCACTTTTAGTTGTTAACACTGTGCTTTTTAAAAAAAAAAGAAAAAAAAAAGACCCCCCAAAGGGGCTCCCTAACAGTTTTTTTCCTATACTCAGCTGCTCCCCCCCCCTCACCATAGGCCCTTTTGGGCTTTAAAACAAAATACACTAGCTGGGGATCGAACCCGATACCTTCCACTTACTAAGCGGTTGCTTATCCACGAGACCACTTTGCCTCACTGCGATTACCTGGTTCACTTTTAGTTGTTAACACTGTGCTTTTGAAAAAAAAAAAAAAAAAAAAAGACCCCCCAAAGGGGCTCCCTAACAGTTTTTTTTCCTACACTCAGCTGCTCCCCCTCTCACCATAGGCCCTTTTGGGCTTTAAAACAAAATACACTAGCTGGGGATCGAACCCGATACCTTCCACTTACTATAAGCGGTTGCTTATCCACGAGACCAGTTTGCCTCACTGCGATTACCTGGTTCGCTTTTAGTTGTTAACACTTTCTGATGCTGATTTAATGATTGTTATGTTTTGAAACAGGTGCATTCAAACTAACATGCCATTGAAAGTAACATTTCGTTGAAGCCAACTTAGAATTGCAGTGCAGCTGTATTTAGGCACTGCTCATTGTTATTCATATTAAAGATGCAGGCTATTCGATTCAGTTTTTTTTAATAGCTCGCATCGGCTATATTTGAATATTTACGTAACAAACTACTCAGCTCTTTCTAACATGGCATCAATTGATGAATTGAAGAAAAGAACGGGCACTCCCTTCATTGAGTGGATACTTTTGTTATTGCAAGGATTTCCAAAGAGGTAGACATAGCATTCCTGACATTGCAACAATGACCGCATTATTTTGATGTATTGTCCCTAAAGGTACTTAATATGGCTCTTTCTCCTTGTCTGCATGGAGGACAAGCTCTTTCAATACGCCTACATGAACAGAATAGACTGGCTTTAGTGTCATTTCAAGGAAGGAAAACAACTTAAGTTCAAGACAGTTCAAAATAATGTTGGGAGATGGAAAGTAAAATGATACCGTTTTAAAAACCAGTTAGATATGTTTTTTGGACAAGAAGCAGGAGATAATTCATTGCTCGGCAATCTGGACTGTATTTGAAACAGAGCATCCAATATTCCTGATATTTAATAGTATACTGTCAATAAAAAAATATAACTAAATTAAAAAAAATAAAATGGAACTCTTTACCCAAGGCTGTGTGTCTTTGTTGAGCATAAAATGATTCTGCTCGGGTATGCAGGCCAGTTGTTAGCCCATATTGGGCTTGAATAGACTTGAATTTGAAAGACCCTTTGTTTCACCTCGTGAAGTTTGGGCGCTTTCATATGAGAAGTAAAACCCTGCCCATCATTGAATTCACGTTGTAAAGTTGTTTACAGACTGGAAAAGGATAGCATGGTCTGAGTGTACAGAGTAATAAAAGAAGAAAGTAGAACTGAAAATTCAAGATTCAAGATTCAAGATTCAAGATAATTTATTGTCTGATTTAAAAAAAAATACAGAAATTCGTCCTCCACTGGCGAGTGACGTACATACATGTATACAAACAACATAAACAATATATAAATACATTCGAGGATACCGATACAAAGAAAATACAACAATAATAATAATAACAATAATAATAGCAATAATAGCATTAACAAAGCTGACATGTAAACTTGAAAACTGGCATTTAAAAATGAATCTTGATAATGCACAGAATGCATTGAATAAATGAATTTAAAAGTGCTCTGAGACATTCACCCCTTCTCTCCCAGAAAGGGGTATGAGGAGAGAGAGAGAAGAACAAATGAGAGAGAGAGAGAGAGAGAGGGGGGAGGAGTCGAATGGAGTAGAACAGAAAGGAAATATGAGGGAGAAAGAGAAGGAGGGAGAAAGAGAAGGAGGGAGAAAAGAGAAGGTGACAGAAAACGAGGAGCTCTGGGAGGGAAGAGATGAGGTAGAGGTAGAGTACAGGATATCAAGAACAGTGACTGCCTGTGGTAAAAGAGACAAATGAGTCGTCAACATTCAAAAATTCGAAATTCAGAGCTGCAAGCTAGAGATAAACCTGTTTGTTTAACCTGGCAATAAGGGACTCTTGAATGTAGTTTAAAAATTGGACATGGCTTTGGGGCTAACGCTATCGGCCGCAGGCCACGCTGACGACCGTCAGCTAGCTGGCGGTCGTCAGCTAGCTGGCGGTCGTCAGCTAGCTGGCGGTCGTCAAAAAAAAAAGACCCCCCCCCCAAAAAAAAAAGACCCCCAAAGGGGCTCCCTAACAGTTTTTTCCTACACTCAGCTGCTCCCCCTCTCACCATAGGCCCTTTTGGGCTTTAAAACAAAATACACTAGCTGGGGATCGAACCCGATACCTTCCACTTACTAAGCGGTTGCTTATCCACGAGACCACTTTGCCTCACTGCGATTACCTGGTTCACTTTTAGTTGTTAACACTGTGCTTTTGAAGAAAAAAAAGAAAAAAAAAAGACCCCCCAAAGGGGCTCCCTAACAGTTTTTTCCTATACTCAGCTGCTCCCCCCCCCTCACCATAGGCCCTTTTGGGCTTTAAAACAAAATACACTAGCTGGGGATCGAACCCGATACCTTCCACTTACTAAGCGGTTGCTTATCCACGAGACCACTTTGCCTCACTGCGATTACCTGGTTCACTTTTAGTTGTTAACACTGTGCTTTTTAAAAAAAAAAGAAAAAAAAAAGACCCCCCAAAGGGGCTCCCTAACAGTTTTTTTCCTATACTCAGCTGCTCCCCCCCCCCCTCACCATAGGCCCTTTTGGGCTTTAAAACAAAATACACTAGCTGGGGATCGAACCCGATACCTTCCACTTACTAAGCGGTTGCTTATCCACGAGACCACTTTGCCTCACTGCGATTACCTGGTTCACTTTTAGTTGTTAACACTGTGCTTTTGAAAAAAAAAAAAAAAAAAAAAGACCCCCCAAAGGGGCTCCCTAACAGTTTTTTTTTCCTACACTCAGCTGCTCCCCCTCTCACCATAGGCCCTTTTGGGCTTTAAAACAAAATACACTAGCTGGGGATCGAACCCGATACCTTCCACTTACTATAAGCGGTTGCTTATCCACGAGACCAGTTTGCCTCACTGCGATTACCTGGTTCGCTTTTAGTTGTTAACACTTTCTGATGCTGATTTAATGATTGTTATGTTTTGAAACAGGTGCATTCAAACTAACATGCCATTGAAAGTAACATTTCGTTGAAGCCAACTTAGAATTGCAGTGCAGCTGTATTTAGGCACTGCTCATTGTTATTCATATTAAAGATGCAGGCTATTCGATTCAGTTTTTTTTAATAGCTCGCATCGGCTATATTTGAATATTTACGTAACAAACTACTCAGCTCTTTCTAACATGGCATCAATTGATGAATTGAAGAAAAGAACGGGCACTCCCTTCATTGAGTGGATACTTTTGTTATTGCAAGGATTTCCAAAGAGGTAGACATAGCATTCCTGACATTGCAACAATGACCGCATTATTTTGATGTATTGTCCCTAAAGGTACTTAATATGGCTCTTTCTCCTTGTCTGCATGGAGGACAAGCTCTTTCAATACGCCTACATGAACAGAATAGACTGGCTGTAGTGTCATTTCAAGGAAGGAAAACAACTTAAGTTCAAGACAGTTCAAAATAATGTTGGGAGATGGAAAGTAAAATGATACCGTTTTAAAAACCAGTTAGATATGTTTTTTGGACAAGAAGCAGGAGATAATTCATTGCTCGGCAATCTGGACTGTATTTGAAACAGAGCATCCAATATTCCTGATATTTAATAGTATACTGTCAATAAAAAAATATAACTAAATTAAAAAAAATAAAATGGAACTCTTTACCCAAGGCTGTGTGTCTTTGTTGAGCATAAAATGATTCTGCTCGGGTATGCAGGCCAGTTGTTAGCCCATATTGGGCTTGAATAGACTTGAATTTGAAAGACCCTTTGTTTCACCTCGTGAAGTTTGGGCGCTTTCATATGAGAAGTAAAACCCTGCCCATCATTGAATTCACGTTGTAAAGTTGTTTACAGACTGGAAAAGGATAGCATGGTCTGAGTGTACAGAGTAATAAAAGAAGAAAGTAGAACTGAAAATTCAAGATTCAAGATTCAAGATTCAAGATAATTTATTGTCTGATTTAAAAAAAAATACAGAAATTCGTCCTCCACTGGCGAGTGACGTACATACATGTATACAAACAACATAAACAATATATAAATACATTCGAGGATACCGATACAAAGAAAATACAACAATAATAATAATAACAATAATAATAGCAATAATAGCATTAACAAAGCTGACATGTAAACTTGAAAACTGGCATTTAAAAATGAATCTTGATAATGCACAGAATGCATTGAATAAATGAATTTAAAAGTGCTCTGAGACATTCACCCCTTCTCTCCCAGAAAGGGGTATGAGGAGAGAGAGAGAAGAACAAATGAGAGAGAGAGAGAGAGAGAGGGGGGAGGAGTCGAATGGAGTAGAACAGAAAGGAAATATGAGGGAGAAAGAGAAGGAGGGAGAAAGAGAAGGAGGGAGAAAAGAGAAGGTGACAGAAAACGAGGAGCTCTGGGAGGGAAGAGATGAGGTAGAGGTAGAGTACAGGATATCAAGAACAGTGACTGCCTGTGGTAAAAGAGACAAATGAGTCGTCAACATTCAAAAATTCGAAATTCAGAGCTGCAAGCTAGAGATAAACCTGTTTGTTTAACCTGGCAATAAGGGACTCTTGAATGTAGTTTAAAAATTGGACATGGCTTTGGGGCTAACGCTATCGGCCGCAGGCCACGCTGACGACCGCCAGCTAGCTGACGAGAAAAAAAAAAAAAAAAAAAGACCCCCCTCCAAAAAAAAAGACCCCCAAAGGGGCTCCCTAACAGTTTTTTCCTACACTCAGCTGCTCCCCCTCTCACCATAGGCTCTTTTGGGCTTTAAAACAAAATACACTAGCTGGGGATCGAACCCGATACCTTCCACTTACTAAGCGGTTGCTTATCCACGAGACCACTTTGCCTCACTGCGATTACCTGGTTCACTTTTAGTTGTTAACACTGTGCTTTTGAAGAAAAAAAAGAAAAAAAAAAGACCCCCCAAAGGGGCTCCCTAACAGTTTTTTCCTATACTCAGCTGCTCCCCCCCTCACCATAGGCCCTTTTGGGCTTTAAAACAAAATACACTAGCTGGGGATCGAACCCGATACCTTCCACTTACTAAGCGGTTGCTTATCCACGAGACCACTTTGCCTCACTGCGATTACCTGGTTCACTTTTAGTTGTTAACACTGTGCTTTTTAAAAAAAAAAGAAAAAAAAAAGACCCCCCAAAGGGGCTCCCTAACAGTTTTTTCCTATACTCAGCTGCTCCCCCCCCCTCACCATAGGCCCTTTTGGGCTTTAAAACAAAATACACTAGCTTGGGATCGAACCCGATACCTTCCACTTACTAAGCGGTTGCTTATCCACGAGACCACTTTGCCTCACTGCGATTACCTGGTTCACTTTTAGTTGTTAACGCTGTGCTTTTGAAAAAAAAAAGAAAAAAAAAAGACCCCCCAAAGGGGCTCCCTAACAGTTTTTTTTCCTACACTCAGCTGCTCCCCCTCTCACCATAGGCCCTTTTGGGCTTTAAAACAAAATACACTAGCTGGGGATCGAACCCGATACCTTCCACTTACTATAAGCGGTTGCTTATCCACGAGACCAGTTTGCCTCACTGCGATTACCTGGTTCGCTTTTAGTTGTTAACACTTTCTGATGCTGATTTAATGATTGTTATGTTTTGAAACAGGTGCATTCAAACTAACATGCCATTGAAAGTAACATTTCGTTGAAGCCAACTTAGAATTGCAGTGCAGCTGTATTTAGGCACTGCTCATTGTTATTCATATTAAAGATGCAGGCTATTCGATTCAGTTTTTTTTAATAGCTCGCATCGGCTATATTTGAATATTTACGTAACAAACTACTCAGCTCTTTCTAACATGGCATCAATTGATGAATTGAAGAAAAGAACGGGCACTCCCTTCATTGAGTGGATACTTTTGTTATTGCAAGGATTTCCAAAGAGGTAGAAATAGCATTCCTGACATTGCAACAATGACCGCATTATTTTGATGTATTGTCCCTAAAGGTACTTAATATGGCTCTTTCTCCTTGTCTGCATGGAGGACAAGCTCTTTCAATACGCCTACATGAACAGAATAGACTGGCTGTAGTGTCATTTCAAGGAAGGAAAACAACTTAAGTTCAAGACAGTTCAAAATAATGTTGGGAGATGGAAAGTAAAATGATACCGTTTTAAAAACCAGTTAGATATGTTTTTTGGACAAGAAGCAGGAGATAATTCATTGCTCGGCAATCTGGACTGTATTTGAAACAGAGCATCCAATATTCCTGATATTTAATAGTATACTTTCAATAAAAAAATATAACTAAATTAAAAAAAAAAAAATGGAACTCTTTACCCAAGGCTGTGTGTCTTTGTTGAGCATAAAATGATTCTGCTCGGGTATGCAGGCCAGTTGTTAGCCCATATTGGGCTTGAATAGACTTGAATTTGAAAGACCCTTTGTTTCACCTCGTGAAGTTTGGGCGCTTTCATATGAGAAGTAAAACCCTGCCCATCATTGAATTCATGTTGTAAAGTTGTTTACAGACTGGATAAGGATAGCATGGTCTGAGTGTACAGAGTAATAAAAGAAGAAAGTAGAACTGAAAATTCAAGATTCAAGATTCAAGATTCAAGATAATTTATTGTCTGATTTAAAAAAAAATACAGAAATTCGTCCTCCACTGGCGAGTGACGTACATACATGTATACAAACAACATAAACAATATATAAATACATTCGAGGATACCGATACAAAGAAAATACAACAATAATAATAATAACAATAATAATAGCAATAATAGCATTAACAAAGCTGACATGTAAACTTGAAAACTGGCATTTAAAAATGAATCTTGATAATGCACAGAATGCATTGAATAAATGAATTTAAAAGTGCTCTGAGACATTCACCCCTTCTCTCCCAGAAAGGGGTATGAGGAGAGAGAGAGAAGAACAAATGAGAGAGAGAGAGAGAGAGAGGGGGGAGGAGTCGAATGGAGTAGAACAGAAAGGAAATGTGAGGGAGAAAGAGAAGGAGGGAGAAAGAGAAGGAGGGAGAAAAGAGAAGGTGACAGAAAACGAGGAGCTCTGGGAGGGAAGAGATGAGGTAGAGGTAGAGTACAGGATATCAAGAACAGTGACTGCCTGTGGTAAAAGAGACAAATGAGTCGTCAACATTCAAAAATTCGAAATTCAGAGCTGCAAGCTAGAGATAAACCTGTTTGTTTAACCTGGCAATAAGGGACTCTTGAATGTAGTTTAAAAATTGGACATGGCTTTGGGGCTAACGCTATCGGCCGCAGGCCACGCTGACGACCGCCAGCTAGCTGACGAGAAAAAAAAAAAAAAAAAAAACACCCCCCCCCCAAAAAAAAAGACCCCCAAAGGGGCTCCCTAACAGTTTTTTCCTACACTCAGCTGCTCCCCCTCTCACCATAGGCTCTTTTGGGCTTTAAAACAAAATACACTAGCTGGGGATCGAACCCGATACCTTCCACTTACTAAGCGGTTGCTTATCCACGAGACCACTTTGCCTCACTGCGATTACCTGGTTCACTTTTAGTTGTTAACACTGTGCTTTTGAAGAAAAAAAAGAAGAAAAAAAAGACCCCCCAAAGGGGCTCCCTAACAGTTTTTTCCTATACTCAGCTGCTCCCCCCCTCACCATAGGCCCTTTTGGGCTTTAAAACAAAATACACTAGCTGGGGATCGAACCCGATACCTTCCACTTACTAAGCGGTTGCTTATCCACGAGACCACTTTGCCTCACTGCGATTACCTGGTTCACTTTTAGTTGTTAACACTGTGCTTTTGAAAAAAAAAAGAAAAAAAAAAGACCCCCCAAAGGGGCTCCCTAACAGTTTTTTCCTATACTCAGCTGCTCCCCCCCCCCCTCACCATAGGCCCTTTTGGGCTTTAAAACAAAATACACTAGCTGGGGATCGAACCCGATACCTTCCACTTACTAAGCGGTTGCTTATCCACGAGACCACTTTGCCTCACTGCGATTACCTGGTTCACTTTTAGTTGTTAACACTGTGCTTTTGAAAAAAAAAAGACCCCCCAAAGGGGCTCCCTAACAGTTTTTTTTCCTACACTCAGCTGCTCCCCCTCTCACCATAGGCCCTTTTGGGCTTTAAAACAAAATACACTAGCTGGGGATCGAACCCGATACCTTCCACTTACTATAAGCGGTTGCTTATCCACGAGACCAATTTGCCTCACTGCGATTACCTGGTTCGCATTTAGTTGTTAACACTTTCTGATGCTGATTTAATGATTGTTATGTTTTGAAACAGGTGCATTCAAACTAACATGCCATTGAAAGTAACATTTCGTTGAAGCCAACTTAGAATTGCAGTGCAGCTGTATTTAGGCACTGCTCATTGTTATTCATATTAAAGATGCAGGCTATTCGATTCAGTTTTTTTTAATAGCTCGCATCGGCTATATTTGAATATTTACGTACCCCTCTCACCATAGGCTCTTTTGGGCTTTAAAACAAAATACACTAGCTGGGGATCGAACCCGATACCTTCCACTTACTAAGCGGTTGCTTATCCACGAGACCACTTTGCCTCACTGCGATTACCTGGTTCACTTTTAGTTGTTAACACTGTGCTTTTTAAAAAAAAAAAGAAAAAAAAAAGACCCCCCAAAGGGGCTCCCTAACAGTTTTTTCCTATACTCAGCTGCTCCCCCCCCCCTCACCATAGGCCCTTTTGGGCTTTAAAACAAAATACACTAGCTGGGGATCGAACCCGATACCTTCCACTTACTAAGCGGTTGCTTATCCACGAGACCACTTTGCCTCACTGCGATTACCTGGTTCACTTTTAGTTGTTAACACTGTGCTTTTGAAGAAAAAAAAGAAAAAAAAAAGACCCCCCAAAGGGGCTCCCTAACAGTTTTTTTCCTATACTCAGCTGCTCCCCCCCCTCACCATAGGCCCTTTTGGGCTTTAAAACAAAATACACTAGCTGGGGATCGAACCCGATACCTTCCACTTACTAAGCGGTTGCTTATCCACGAGACCACTTTGCCTCACTGCGATTACCTGGTTCACTTTAAGTTGTTAACACTGTGCTTTTAAAAAAAAAAAAAAAAAAAAAAGACCCCCCAAAGGGGCTCCCTAACAGTTTTTTTTCCTACACTCAGCTGCTCCCCCTCTCACCATAGGCCCTTTTGGGCTTTAAAACAAAATACACTAGCTGGGGATCGAACCCGATACCTTCCACTTACTATAAGCGGTTGCTTATCCACGAGACCAGTTTGCCTCACTGCGATTACCTGGTTCGCTTTTAGTTGTTAACACTTTCTGATGCTGATTTAATGATTGTTATGTTTTGAAACAGGTGCATTCAAACTAACATGCCATTGAAAGTAACATTTCGTTGAAGCCAACTTAGAATTGCAGTGCAGCTGTATTTAGGCACTGCTCATTGTTATTCATATTAAAGATGCAGGCTATTCGATTCAGTTTTTTTTAATAGCTCGCATCGGCTATATTTGAATATTTACGTAACAAACTACTCAGCTCTTTCTAACATGGCATCAATTGATGAATTGAAGAAAAGAACGGGCACTCCCTTCATTGAGTGGATACTTTTGTTATTGCAAGGATTTCCAAAGAGGTAGACATAGCATTCCTGACATTGCAACAATGACCGCATTATTTTGATGTATTGTCCCTAAAGGTACTTAATATGGCTCTTTCTCCTTGTCTGCATGGAGGACAAGCTCTTTCAATACGCCTACATGAACAGAATAGACTGGCTGTAGTGTCATTTCAAGGAAGGAAAACAACTTAAGTTCAAGACAGTTCAAAATAATGTTGGGAGATGGAAAGTAAAATGATACCGTTTTAAAAACCAGTTAGATATGTTTTTTGGACAAGAAGCAGGAGATAATTCATTGCTCGGCAATCTGGACTGTATTTGAAACAGAGCATCCAATATTCCTGATATTTAATAGTATACTGTCAATAAAAAAATATAACTAAATTAAAAAAAATAAAATGGAACTCTTTACCCAAGGCTGTGTGTCTTTGTTGAGCATAAAATGATTCTGCTCGGGTATGCAGGCCAGTTGTTAGCCCATATTGGGCTTGAATAGACTTGAATTTGAAAGACCCTTTGTTTCACCTCGTGAAGTTTGGGCGCTTTCATATGAGAAGTAAAACCCTGCCCATCATTGAATTCACGTTGTAAAGTTGTTTACAGACTGGAAAAGGATAGCATGGTCTGAGTGTACAGAGTAATAAAAGAAGAAAGTAGAACTGAAAATTCAAGATTCAAGATTCAAGATTCAAGATAATTTATTGTCTGATTTAAAAAAAAATACAGAAATTCGTCCTCCACTGGCGAGTGACGTACATACATGTATACAAACAACATAAACAATATATAAATACATTCGAGGATACCGATACAAAGAAAATACAACAATAATAATAATAACAATAATAATAGCAATAATAGCATTAACAAAGCTGACATGTAAACTTGAAAACTGGCATTTAAAAATGAATCTTGATAATGCACAGAATGCATTGAATAAATGAATTTAAAAGTGCTCTGAGACATTCACCCCTTCTCTCCCAGAAAGGGGTATGAGGAGAGAGAGAGAAGAACAAATGAGAGAGAGAGAGAGAGAGAGAGGGGGGAGGAGTCGAATGGAGTAGAACAGAAAGGAAATATGAGGGAGAAAGAGAAGGAGGGAGAAAGAGAAGGAGGGAGAAAAGAGAAGGTGACAGAAAACGAGGAGCTCTGGGAGGGAAGAGATGAGGTAGAGGTAGAGTACAGGATATCAAGAACAGTGACTGCCTGTGGTAAAAGAGACAAATGAGTCGTCAACATTCAAAAATTCGAAATTCAGAGCTGCAAGCTAGAGATAAACCTGTTTGTTTAACCTGGCAATAAGGGACTCTTGAATGTAGTTTAAAAATTGGACATGGCTTTGGGGCTACCGCTATCGGCCGCAGGCCACGCTGACGACCGCCAGCTAGCTGACGACCGCCAGCTAGCTGACGACCGCCAGCTAGCTGACGAGAAAAAAAAAAAAAAAAAAAAGACCCCCCCCCCCCAAAAAAAAAAGACCCCCAAAGGGGCTCCCTAACAGTTTTTTCCTACACTCAGCTGCTCCCCCTCTCACCATAGGCCCTTTTGGGCTTTAAAACAAAATACACTAGCTGGGGATCGAACCCGATACCTTCCACTTACTAAGCGGTTGCTTATCCACGAGACCACTTTGCCTCACTGCGATTACCTGGTTCACTTTTAGTTGTTAACACTGTGCTTTTGAAGAAAAAAAAAAAAAAAAAAAGACCCCCCAAAGGGGCTCCCTAACAGTTTTTTCCTATACTCAGCTGCTCCCCCCCCCCCTCACCATAGGCCCTTTTGGGCTTTAAAACAAAATACACTAGCTGGGGATCGAACCCGATACCTTCCACTTACTAAGCGGTTGCTTATCCACGAGACCACTTTGCCTCACTGCGATTACCTGGTTCACTTTTAGTTGTTAACACTGTGCTTTTTAAAAAAAAAAGAAAAAAAAAAGACCCCCCAAAGGGGCTCCCTAACAGTTTTTTTCCTATACTCAGCTGCTCCCCCCCCCCTCACCATAGGCCCTTTTGGGCTTTAAAACAAAATACACTAGCTGGGGATCGAACCCGATACCTTCCACTTACTAAGCGGTTGCTTATCCACGAGACCACTTTGCCTCACTGCGATTACCTGGTTCACTTTTAGTTGTTAACACTGTGCTTTTGAAAAAAAAAAAAAAAAAAAAAGACCCCCCAAAGGGGCTCCCTAACAGTTTTTTTTCCTACACTCAGCTGCTCCCCCTCTCACCATAGGCCCTTTTGGGCTTTAAAACAAAATACACTAGCTGGGGATCGAACCCGATACCTTCCACTTACTATAAGCGGTTGCTTATCCACGAGACCAGTTTGCCTCACTGCGATTACCTGGTTCGCTTTTAGTTGTTAACACTTTCTGATGCTGATTTAATGATTGTTATGTTTTGAAACAGGTGCATTCAAACTAACATGCCATTGAAAGTAACATTTCGTTGAAGCCAACTTAGAATTGCAGTGCAGCTGTATTTAGGCACTGCTCATTGTTATTCATATTAAAGATGCAGGCTATTCGATTCAGTTTTTTTTAATAGCTCGCATCGGCTATATTTGAATATTTACGTAACAAACTACTCAGCTCTTTCTAACATGGCATCAATTGATGAATTGAAGAAAAGAACGGGCACTCCCTTCATTGAGTGGATACTTTTGTTATTGCAAGGATTTCCAAAGAGGTAGACATAGCATTCCTGACATTGCAACAATGACCGCATTATTTTGATGTATTGTCCCTAAAGGTACTTAATATGGCTCTTTCTCCTTGTCTGCATGGAGGACAAGCTCTTTCAATACGCCTACATGAACAGAATAGACTGGCTGTAGTGTCATTTCAAGGAAGGAAAACAACTTAAGTTCAAGACAGTTCAAAATAATGTTGGGAGATGGAAAGTAAAATGATACCGTTTTAAAAACCAGTTAGATATGTTTTTTGGACAAGAAGCAGGAGATAATTCATTGCTCGGCAATCTGGACTGTATTTGAAACAGAGCATCCAATATTCCTGATATTTAATAGTATACTGTCAATAAAAAAATATAACTAAATTAAAAAAAATAAAATGGAACTCTTTACCCAAGGCTGTGTGTCTTTGTTGAGCATAAAATGATTCTGCTCGGGTATGCAGGCCAGTTGTTAGCCCATATTGGGCTTGAATAGACTTGAATTTGAAAGACCCTTTGTTTCACCTCGTGAAGTTTGGGCGCTTTCATATGTGAAGTAAAACCCTGCCCATCATTGAATTCATGTTGTAAAGTTGTTTACAGACTGGAAAAGGATAGCATGGTCTGAGTGTACAGAGTAATAAAAGAAGAAAGTAGAACTGAAAATTCAAGATTCAAGATTCAAGATTCAAGATAATTTATTGTCTGATTTAAAAAAAAATACAGAAATTCGTCCTCCACTGGCGAGTGACGTACATACATGTATACAAACAACATAAACAATATATAAATACATTCGAGGATACCGATACAAAGAAAATACAACAATAATAATAATAACAATAATAATAGCAATAATAGCATTAACAAAGCTGACATGTAAACTTGAAAACTGGCATTTAAAAATGAATCTTGATAATGCACAGAATGCATTGAATAAATGAATTTAAAAGTGCTCTGAGACATTCACCCCTTCTCTCCCAGAAAGGGGTATGAGGAGAGAGAGAGAAGAACAAATGAGAGAGAGAGAGAGAGAGAGGGGGGAGGAGTCGAATGGAGTAGAACAGAAAGGAAATGTGAGGGAGAAAGAGAAGGAGGGAGAAAGAGAAGGAGGGAGAAAAGAGAAGGTGACAGAAAACGAGGAGCTCTGGGAGGGAAGAGATGAGGTAGAGGTAGAGTACAGGATATCAAGAACAGTGACTGCCTGTGGTAAAAGAGACAAATGAGTCGTCAACATTCAAAAATTCGAAATTCAGAGCTGCAAGCTAGAGATAAACCTGTTTGTTTAACCTGGCAATAAGGGACTCTTGAATGTAGTTTAAAAATTGGACATGGCTTTGGGGCTAACGCTATCGGCCGCAGGCCACGCTGACGACCGCCAGCTAGCTGACGAGAAAAAAAAAAAAAAAAAAAGACCCCCCCCCCCAAAAAAAAAGACCCCCAAAGGGGCTCCCTAACAGTTTTTTCCTACACTCAGCTGCTCCCCCTCTCACCATAGGCTCTTTTGGGCTTTAAAACAAAATACACTAGCTGGGGATCGAACCCGATACCTTCCACTTACTAAGCGGTTGCTTATCCACGAGACCACTTTGCCTCACTGCGATTACCTGGATCACTTTTAGTTGTTAACACTGTGCTTTTGAAGAAAAAAAAGAAAAAAAAAAGACCCCCCAAAGGGGCTCCCTAACAGTTTTTTCCTATACTCAGCTGCTCCCCCCCTCACCATAGGCCCTTTTGGGCTTTAAAACAAAATACACTAGCTGGGGATCGAACCCGATACCTTCCACTTACTATAAGCGGTTGCTTATCCACGAGACCAGTTTGCCTCACTGCGATTACCTGGTTCGCTTTTAGTTGTTAACACTTTCTGATGCTGATTTAATGATTGTTATGTTTTGAAACAGGTGCATTCAAACTAACATGCCATTGAAAGTAACATTTCGTTGAAGCCAACTTAGAATTGCAGTGCAGCTGTATTTAGGCACTGCTCATTGTTATTCATATTAAAGATGCAGGCTATTCGATTCAGTTTTTTTTAATAGCTCGCATCGGCTATATTTGAATATTTACGTAACAAACTACTCAGCTCTTTCTAACATGGCATCAATTGATGAATTGAAGAAAAGAACGGGCACTCCCTTCATTGAGTGGATACTTTTGTTATTGCAAGGATTTCCAAAGAGGTAGAAATAGCATTCCTGACATTGCAACAATGACCGCATTATTTTGATGTATTGTCCCTAAAGGTACTTAATATGGCTCTTTCTCCTTGTCTGCATGGAGGACAAGCTCTTTCAATACGCCTACATGAACAGAATAGACTGGCTGTAGTGTCATTTCAAGGAAGGAAAACAACTTAAGTTCAAGACAGTTCAAAATAATGTTGGGAGATGGAAAGTAAAATGATACCGTTTTAAAAACCAGTTAGATATGTTTTTTGGACAAGAAGCAGGAGATAATTCATTGCTCGGCAATCTGGACTGTATTTGAAACAGAGCATCCAATATTCCTGATATTTAATAGTATACTGTCAATAAAAAAATATAACTAAATTAAAAAAAAAAAAATGGAACTCTTTACCCAAGGCTGTGTGTCTTTGTTGAGCATAAAATGATTCTGCTCGGGTATGCAGGCCAGTTGTTAGCCCATATTGGGCTTGAATAGACTTGAATTTGAAAGACCCTTTGTTTCACCTCGTGAAGTTTGGGCGCTTTCATATGAGAAGTAAAACCCTGCCCATCATTGAATTCATGTTGTAAAGTTGTTTACAGACTGGAAAAGGATAGCATGGTCTGAGTGTACAGAGTAATAAAAGAAGAAAGTAGAACTGAAAATTCAAGATTCAAGATTCAAGATTCAAGATAATTTATTGTCTGATTTAAAAAAAAATACAGAAATTCGTCCTCCACTGGCGAGTGACGTACATACATGTATACAAACAACATAAACAATATATAAATACATTCGAGGATACCGATACAAAGAAAATACAACAATAATAATAATAACAATAATAATAGCAATAATAGCATTAACAAAGCTGACATGTAAACTTGAAAACTGGCATTTAAAAATGAATCTTGATAATGCACAGAATGCATTGAATAAATGAATTTAAAAGTGCTCTGAGACATTCACCCCTTCTCTCCCAGAAAGGGGTATGAGGAGAGAGAGAGAAGAACAAATGAGAGAGAGAGAGAGAGAGAGGGGGAGGAGTCGAATGGAGTAGAACAGAAAGGAAATGTGAGGGAGAAAGAGAAGGAGGGAGAAAGAGAAGGAGGGAGAAAAGAGAAGGTGACAGAAAACGAGGAGCTCTGGGAGGGAAGAGATGAGGTAGAGGTAGAGTACAGGATATCAAGAACAGTGACTGCCTGTGGTAAAAGAGACAAATGAGTCGTCAACATTCAAAAATTCGAAATTCAGAGCTGCAAGCTAGAGATAAACCTGTTTGTTTAACCTGGCAATAAGGGACTCTTGAATGTAGTTTAAAAATTGGACATGGCTTTGGGGCTAACGCTGACGACCGCCAGCTAGCTGACGACCGCCAGCTAGCTGACGACCGCCAGCTAGCTGACGACCGCCAGCTAGCTGACGACCGCCAGCTAGCTGACGACCGCCAGCTAGCTGACGACCGCCAGCTAGCTGACGAGAAAAAAAAAAAAAAAAAAAGACCCCCCCCCCAAAAAAAAAAGACCCCCAAAGGGGCTCGCTAACAGTTTTTTCCTACACTCAGCTGCTCCCCCTCTCACCATAGGCCCTTTTGGGCTTTAAAACAAAATACACTAGCTGGGGATCGAACCCGATACCTTCCACTTACTAAGCGGTTGCTTATCCACGAGACCACTTTGCCTCACTGCGATTACCTGGTTCACTTTTAGTTGTTAACACTGTGCTTTTTAAAAAAAAAAGAAAAAAAAAAAGACCCCCAAAGGGGCTCCCTAACAGTTTTTTCCTATACTCAGCTGCTCCCCCCCCCTCACCATAGGCCCTTTTGGGCTTTAAAACAAAATACACTAGCAGGGGATCGAACCCGATACCTTCCACTTACTAAGCGGTTGCTTATCCACGAGACCACTTTGCCTCACTGCGATTACCTGGTTCACTTTTAGTTGTTAACACTGTGCTTTTGAAAAAAAAAAAAAAAAAAAAAGACCCCCCAAAGGGGCTCCTTAACAGTTTTTTCCTATACTCAGCTGCTCCCCCCTCACCATAGGCCCTTTTGGGCTTTAAAACAAAATACACTAGCTGGGGATCGAACCCGATACCTTCCACTTACTAAGCGGTTGCTTATATCCACGAGACCACTTTGCCTCACTGCCATTACCTGGTTCACTTTTAGTTGTTAACACTGTGCTTTTGAAAAAAGAAAAAAAAGACCCCCCCCCCAAAAAAAAAGACCCCCCAAAGGGGCTCCCTAACAGTTTTTTCCTACACTCAGCTGCTCCCCCTCTCACCATAGGCCCTTTTGGGCTTTAAAACAAAATACACTAGCTGGGGATCGAACCCGATACCTTCCACCATCCATCATGTCGAAATCCTCAATTTGAAGAGATCTGATCATCTCTTCAGATATGTCAACATGATGAGATCCGGGATCTTGTCATCTGATCATCTCTTCTAAAGGATGTCGACATGATGAGATCCGGGATCTTGTCATCTGATCATTTCTTCTACAGGATGTCGACATGATGAGATACGGGATCTTGTCATCTGATCATCTATTATAAAAGATGTCGACATGATGAGATCCAGGATCTTTTTATCTGATCATCTCTTCTACAGGATGTCGACATGATGAGATCCAGATCGATCTTGTCATCTGATCATCTCTTCTACAGGATGTCGACATGATGAGATCCGGGATCTTCTCATCTGATCATCTATTCTAAAAGATGTCGACATGATGAGATCCGGGATCTAATTGTCATCTGATCATCTATTCTAAAAGATGTCAACATGATGAGATCCGGGATCTTGTCATCTGATCATCTCTTCTAAAGCTAGGATGTCGACATGATGAGATCCGGGATCTTGTCATCTGATCATTTCTTCTACAGGATGTCGACATGATGAGATCCGGGATCTTGTCATCTGATCGTCTATTCTAAAAGATGTCGACATGATGAGATCCAGGATCTTGTCATCTGATCTCTTCTACAGGATGTCGACATGATGAGATCCGGGATATCTTGTCATCTGATCATCACTTCTACAGGATGTCGACATGATGAGATCCGGGATCTTCTCATCTGATCATTTCTTCTACAGGATGTCGACATGATGAGATCCGGGATCTTGTCATCTGATCATCTATTCTAAAAGATGTCGACATGATGAGATTCAGGATCGTCATCTGATCATCTCTTTTACAGGATGTCGACATGATGAGATCCGGGATCTTGTCATCTGATCATCTCTTCTAAAAGATGTCGACATGATGAGATCCGGGATCTTCTCATCTGATCATCTCTTCTACAGGATGTCGACATGATGAGATCCGAGATCTCGTCATCTGATCTTTTCGCTAGCAAGATGTCGACTTCCGAAGATAATTATCTCAACATCTGGGTGGCACTTTTAAGCTTCCATAAGATTGGCATGTGAATATCAGAGCTAAATATGGAGGCAAAGCGCAAAAACTGGTAACATAATACTTTCACAAGTTGATATCCCTCACCATTGGATTTTTTGGGGTAATGTATTTCGTTTAAAAATAGATGATATCAGTCTGGTAGGCCTACACTGCAGGCAAGAGTCAGGACTAAAATTTATCATGTTATTAATTTTATTACCACTCTTATATTCTCTAAAATTTAATCTTTATTGAGGGTGACTTGAAAAAGTTAATAACTTGGAAGGGAGGGGATGCAACCTGTCACACGCTTCTTGGTTGCGGCTTTGATCCATTGCCGAAAATATTTTTGCACCCATCACCCCCCCCCCCCCCCCCCCCCCCCCCCCCCAACCACGGATACAAATCGACACCCATGGTAATGAATAATAAAGCCTTGGGCATTGGAAGCAGATAAACCATACTAAGTTATTACAATTTGTGCATAGGATCTCTATTAATTGTGCTTTGCCGCCATCTCGTGAGCAAACACTGAACATGGTTGAGTCTCGCGCGTCGCGTAGCTACGGACCAGCAGCTATTTAGTTGATTGATTGATTTATATTGATACACGTTGAACAATGGGAATGCCTTTTCACAACAATGAGCGATACAAGCAGAACGTAAAACTTGAAAGCCAATCGATATCAGGGGGATTCACACCTGAGAAATCAAACTTTGTGTATGGAAGTGACATTATGGATATAGTGAAACATATTGCGGAAAAGGTATGACCAATATCGCTTAGAATTCTTAATAGTTGGCAATTTTTTTAACCAGAAACTTGAGAAAGTGAGATCTTCGGTCCCACATGTGCAATTTTGTGTTAGAAAATGTAACTTTATTTATGATGATGCCAAATAGATCTACCTGTCTAGCAATGAGTCATGAGCCGTGTGCAATTTGAATTTTGAAAGGTAAATATTTAAAAAGAAGCAAATCTGTTCAAATTTTGATTTGT
This sequence comes from Strongylocentrotus droebachiensis, assembly GCA_035222895.1. Lineage (NCBI taxonomy): Eukaryota > Metazoa > Echinodermata > Echinoidea > Camarodonta > Strongylocentrotidae > Strongylocentrotus > Strongylocentrotus droebachiensis. The sequence goes on along the minus strand of JAVYIG010010471.1, from coordinate 34,490 downwards.
GTTTTTCAAGACATTTTTCTCACAACTCACACCACTAAAAATTTAAGAAGAATTATTGAGTCTGTTAAAGTGTTGGAGAAGGAGTTGGACTGCTGATTCATGAGACCCACTCCAGCAAAGCATAGAGAGTCAATGCTAAAGCGTATTGACCTCTAGCACTGCATACATGCTGTGAGGCAGGTATTATTATACCCATACACAAATACACACATCACACAATTTCGCATAGACTCTACACAATCATGTCGATGCAGCTGTAAGCAAAGTTTGACACTAGAGGTCTAGATCTAGACTTACAATTTGAATTTTTAAATTATTCTTTTTAACATCAGTAAGTTAACAAAAATGTGTTTTACTGCTATTTAGGTGTCATCAACTGTTACTAAAGTACCTATTTTGAGTGAAAGCAGTTGAGTTTTGTACAGTGCTGTTTGAAATGTTGAGAATCAAAAGCACAGCTTTTAGTACTACACAGCCAGGATAGTGATGCTCCTATGTGTGCATGAGACCCAGCTCCAACTCTGACAGCTACAGGCAAAGTTTCTTCCCCAAAACACTCCGGGACTGGGATGAGCTTCCTTAGTCCCTACCAACTTCATTGAACTGTCTTCTGTCACTGTGGAGAAGTTCAAGGGAGCCATCAGTGCCTAAATCATATGAGGAACTGTTTTTACTTGCACAACTTGTATAATATACGCACTAATCAATCATGACCACTATGAGAGACACCACAATATCCTTGTTTAGTTGATGAAAAGGCTTTTGACGAGTACCAGCATAGACGTAGACGCAGCCTGCAGGCCAAATGCTTAGTCAATAGTGCTTGTCTTGGTTACAAGGAAATTCTTAGTGAGCCACTGCAGGGGAGAAGAGAGAAGAGCAAGAACAAACCTAATCAATTTTTTATGAATATTATTACATAACTCCAGCACAAAAATTCTTCTCCCACCGTAATAAGGAATTAAGAGGGCATGTTAATTCCAGAAAACTTTATCAAATGAAAGGTAACTGGCTGGCCACTTTTATTCTAACAGATGCAGCGGTCCAGCCTTGAAATAATCTACCAGACAAAGTTGTGTCTGCACCTATAGTGGCGACTTTAGAGAGTTAATTGAGAGCCCTTCTCTTAAGAATAGAGGGCTAATCTACCAAGTATACAAATTAACTATGGTAGTGGTAGCTACTATACTGCCCTGGTTGGTTAATAGTATATTACCTCATTACCAAATGTACTGGAAAAATGCAGAGATCTGCAGTCAAGTTTCCAGGTCTATCAATCAGGCATTAATTGATCCAACTTCCAAGTTCCATCTCCCTTCTCCTATAACTTTGATCCGATAATGTGTGACACAAATTCAGTCTTAAAAATATTGATCCATTCCATGTCATGATGACTCATGCATATTTTAGGGCGCGATATGGAGTACCAGGATCAAATTTTGGCAGTTGATCTTGTTTTGTTTGAGTCGAAACTTGTTGAAACTAGATAATAAGCAAACGCTAAAGAAACAAAAGGCACAACAGGGCCCGGCCGTTGCATGAAACTTACCATTGATGGTAACTTTGCCATCAATTGCAACTACCATGGTAACAGGGCTCAACAGCCGATCAAAATCAAGGTTTCCATAGTAGTTACCATTGATGGCAAAAAGTTACGGCCATCCGCCATCAAAGGTAAGTTTTGTGCAACGTGCCCAGATAAAATTCAGCAGTGATTTCTTTGTTTTATACATAATTTTGAGCTTGAAATTGGCTGGAAATTACTTATTATAGTCAATTTTTGCCTTCACAGGTATTTCTGAAAAGTCAAGAAAGTTTCATCTCAAAATATCATGATTGTTTATAAGATTATTTAACCACCACATTTGCAATGATCAGAGGAATCCACATTACTAAACATGTGGCCTTTGCATCTTGATTAATTTGAACCTTGATTAATTTGAACCAAGATTTATGTTTACATAGAGAGACGGTGGGTTTATTGTCCCAACATTAGAGACCCATGGACTGATTGACAACTGAATGTATTTGTTCTCATTCAGCCAGTAGACATTAGATGGGCTTGTTGTTCATGTTTATTCTCCCCGTTTTTTGTGTGGAGAAAAGTCACAATGTATTCAAGCACTCCAGGTAAAATGTTACTTTCAGCAAATTTATTCTGACAATGTAAATTGAATGTCTTCCTGTCTTCAAAAGTTCATGGAGAATGTAACAGCTTGGAAAAATTGAATTGAGGACTATCTTTGTGATGCTCATGAAATCAGTCTACAAAATTTTATGGCAAAATGCTGATTATTCATGGGCTACACATTAGTAGGCTTTCCCCACCGTACATGTACTTGTAGATCTTAGATTAAAGATCAATCTTAGGCTACTGTAAGTATTTCTAGTGATAAGAATAGAGAACAGGCTTTATTTCATTTTCATCATTAATTTGTGTTGTTATTTCAGATGGTGTAAACTGGACTGAGCAGGCTGACTCCATCTTGAAGCTACCCCCAATCCCTGTCATGATGCCTGTCTCTCAGCTCGCTACCAGCTCCGTTAAGATCATGAAACATCCACCTACAACCACAGAGAACTTTGAGTTCAACATCGGTCAATCACCAGACCTCCGCTGTCTGGCATCCAAAGGCACAACGACCTGTACCCGTTGCGAGTCATGCGTGGTCCGCACCAGACTTCTAGAAACCAGGCAGTGGTTCCCTCGGGCCGGGGAGAAATCTAAGAAGAAATTTGTCTTGGGGCTTGTACGTCGTTTTGACAGTGCAAACCTGTTCTCGTACATAGTGCGCATTCTCAAACCACTATGCGGGAAGGACTACCTGTACTCCCGATCCAGGGCCAACCCGGGGCTCGTGGGTGATCACGTTGATGCAGGCTGTGATCGTGCATTAAAGGAACAGGTGATGGAGACGATGATGTCTGATACATTGAGATGGTTTGCTAGTGCTCCTTACTGGAGTAAGTCTAACTTTGCCCTTGGTGTGCTGCAGACGTGCAATGGAGAACTGGTACATGCTGTCTGCAAGCTATCACAGACGATGCTCATCAATGAACAGCAGAAACAGATCCGTAGAAACAAAGATGTTGGTGAGTTGATAACACTACATGTCTGACCCCCCCCCCCCCCCCCTCGCCAAAAAAGGGAAAACTTTTTTTGGGGCAGCAAGATATTAGAGGAAGTTGATTTTCCCAGTTAAGACACATGAAGGCAGTTTCAGCTGAATGTGATTTACCGTTTTGTAAAATTGCTCATGAATATATGAATTGGACTAGCTTGCAGTAACCCCTGAAACATAACCATTTTGAAATGTATATGCAGCAGCTTGCATCGTGGTTGTTTTAAAGTAAATTACACATAAATGTATAGTAGAGTAGTAGTATTTTGTAATGTGAACATATAATCATATGCCCATCTTGTATAATTGCTGATAGTACATGTAGTTAAATAAATTGTCAAAAAATATAATAATAATAATAAAAATAATATTTAATTTTTATATAGCGCTTGATACAAATGTCTCTAGGCGCTTAACAAATATACTATTACCCCGGTCATCAGTGAATATGACAGTTTTTGTTATAAGCTAATGAAATCCTTGCTTCTGATTAGTATCAGCAGATTTGTCACTGATTTTGTAATTTGTCATTGAAAAAAAGACTTTGTAAAATGGGTCCTTGCTGCATGTGCACCGTTGATCTTTTAAATGTGAAAGGGTTTAGAGGTATGTGAAGAGAGGTGATACACCACGTCAAATATTGTTCCAGGGTCAGGAATGTATCTAGTTTAAAACATGAATGAGGAAAGGCAATTTCTTGGTTTAAAGAGGGATCAGGAATGTTTGAAAAGGGATTAGAATGCTATGCCTAGGTGTCAATAGAAAACAAAGCTGGCCTAATCCCTTTCCATTAGCATCCTACTGGTGTGTCAATACACAAAGGAGAGGAACTTCTGTGTGATCAGTATGTTTACAAAGGAGGGACAACACAATAGAATGATACATTGGTGTTCCTTTACTTTTATGCTGAGAGTTCACAATGCATGCGCAGGAAGAAGTACTGTGAGTGTGCATTGCTTTAGGGTTTATTAACTGTTCAGTAAAACATACATGATGCACACATCGATCTCTCCACCCAACAAAACAATAACAAAAATATAACTGAGGATCAGTGTATATTGTACAAAATGTCAAACATATATAATAATAATAATCTTTTTAAAGTCCACTCCAAATTTTATTAAGTTAAATCGAAACAAACAAAAGACATCAATTATTGGATCCATTTTTGTTGTTGCTGTTTCCTGTCTTTCTTATACTAATTAACGTAGAGGTGTTGTGGTCGAGTGGATACGTCACCGGACTGACGATCACAAGGTTCACGGTTCGAGTCCCACCGCGGCACTAATGTCCTTTGGCAAGACATTGATCTACATTTGCCACTCTCCACCCAGGTGTTAAATGGGTACCCGGTAGGATGCGAAAGCCAATGTGGTATGCTTAGCAATTTGAGCCTAGTAGCTCTTGTTGGAATGCTCCCCAGGGAGTGGAGAAAGTGCATACATTGTGTGCGGGCAAGCCAGAATCCGATGACCGGGGGTAATAATGTAAAGCGCTTAGAAACTCGGATATTCCCGATGTATTAAGCGCTATATAAGCAATAATATTATTATTATTATTATTATTAACTCACATGCAATGTAAAATGTGTATACACTGTCTTTTTTTGTTTTCTTGCCAAAAATTAATTTTCTTGAAAAGTAAGTACATATTGTAAATTGACCCTCATCCTTTAAAAAAATATGTATAGTTTTAGATTTATATGTTCATGTACTGTATTTATACAGTGTTTTAAAGTGATAAAAAAATTAATATATTTCTTTTTCATCTTTCTTCCAGACTATGAGAATGAGTCATTAGCAGACACTGTGTTCTCCTACAACTCCTATCAGCATCCTGACCACAATCTGCTACGTGCCGCCTCCTCTGCGTACTCTCATCCCATCAGCCCCTTCCCCCCGGATGAGAACAGCTCCCTCGCCCCTGATCACATCACCGTGGAGGATGAGTCTGAGGGAGACGGCATCAGCAGCAGCGTCTCTCGCTCGGCCAGCCTTGTCTCCCTGGATCCTACCTGCGTGGTGCTCCCCGCCATGGCGAAAGCTCTCTCCGGGATCAGACAGAATGTGGATTTTGTGAGGGAGCTGCCGGTCCACCTCTCCAAGTACATCCTGAGCTTTCTGGATTACGAGGACTTGATGCACTGCGGCAGAGTGAGCCCTCACTGGTGTTATATCTCCAAAGAGGTGGAGGAAGACATGAAGCTGAGGCAGATCGTATGGGAAGAGGTCATGCTCATGCAAGTATGTCTCCAGGTCTAGGGTTCAAACAAGGAACTTAATGAAGCCTTTAAAAAAATACTTTTGTAAATAAATATGTCACCAAATCAATCTATATAATTATGCTAATGGGAAGCAAATATTATATAGATTGTGACATGTGTTATATGGATAATAATACGTCATATAGCGCAGCTACTACGTGTATATATGAATACACTGCACTGCACTTGATGCAAAATATCATATTTTTACCCTGGCTATAGCTGTGAATGTTTGCTTGTTGTACTTCTTTGCATTACAAATGGAATGCTAATGAATACTGGTATTTTTTTCTCAAAACTCTTTTGAACAACACTTCTTTCAGTCTTATAGCCATGTAATGAGCAATTCAACTACTTTCTGTAATGTGTTGGAAATTCAACAAATAGCTGAGAATTAAGAATCTCAATTTTGGTACAGCCTGAACTTTGTGATATACATAAAAGTCTAATGCAGTAACAGTAGCTTAATTGTACAGATTTTGAAGCAATAAATAAATTGTCATTTCGTTTCACCAGGGCTCATCAGCTAAAGGAGGGAACCCCATGTTTGCCAAGCATGTAGACATTGCAGTCCCTCGCTTGGCGGGGGATTCCTACGACGTCCTCCTAGCGGACGTACCTCCGGAGGAGATGAACTTCAAGAGTGATATCAACCAGGAGGCATCCTACAGCGGTGTTGTTACTCGAGATGTGGCGATGGAGGAAAGGAATATCTACTGTGGGGCTTACAATGTCATGGTGCTTAGTGACCAGTGAGTTTAGATTCTCCTTCCACCATTCATTGTAATTCATAACGCCCTTGTTTACACTTTTATTCATAACAATTAAAAGAAGCGTACAATGACAATTGTACATTATGTGACCAAAAAAAAAGAAGAAAATACAAAAGAAGTTTTAAAGCAAATGCATGTGTGTCAGAAAAATGATACAGGAAAAAAAGTTTATCTCTCTGGGTACAAAAGAAAACCTGAGTCTCGCCCGATGCGTGCGGGGTACACATAATCCAGATCTGTAAAAAAAGTAAAACAGTTATTGATATTCAAGTTGAACATTTAATGTCAGGACCCAGTTGCACTGTGGTGGCGGTTGGATATGTCCTTAAAGATAAACTTTAGTATTGGTAATGCGATTGCATTGTGAAAGAAAAGGTGTGGAAAGGATCAGAAACAGTTGATCATTTAGCATGTAAGTATTGGTGTGCACTGCAAGGTTCTGGAGTCATCAAAATCATAATAAATTTGACCGAGTCTTGGTAAAGTAACAAGCACATACACAGAAAGCTATGTATGGGACAACACGCATGGTGTCGGGGTTGGTACTACCTTGATTCCTTGTCTTTCTATGCTCATTACTCAGCCAGTATACATTTTCTTCCAAAATTGTTTGGCACATGTCATTTATTTGTAATCTTGAACATTCAGTGTAAGTTTCGTTTGATTCTGTGAGAAATAATTTTCTTTTTTTTACCAGTACTGGAGTTTATCTTTAATTAAAATGATTATATTTGAAGTCTTGATATTGATTGCAGGAAATTGTAGTTAGCACTTCTTCGGTAAGTTTTGTTGCAAACATGTGCCATTTGGAAGATTTGATCAGGTCAATGCTACTTGATTAAAACCATATTCATATAAGTTATTAAAACCAAAGCCATTAAAAACTGAATATATTTTAGAGTATTTGTGAGGATTATTCTGTGATTTTTTCCTTCATGTTTTATACAGAGAGGACATCAACAGGGTGGTCAATTACAACTTTGGTCAGTTAGTGGCCATTGGATCATTTGACCGTCATGTGAGATTCATTGATTGTATCAGTGGTCAAGAGACTGGTCCTATTATCACTGGACATGCAGGCTCCATCAAGTCACTCTATATCAATGAAGCTAGAGGGTTTGTCATGAGTGGAAGCTATGATACCAGTATCAGGTGAGTTCTTCAGATAAAAAAGATCTCCTCTTGAAATTTGTCATATTATAATCCCATGCTTTAATTGCCTAGAAAGTACATTAACCTTTTGCATGCGGTAAAGGTAAAGATCAGTTCTGGTCATGCGATTGCATTGTGAAAGAAACATGGAATCGATCTGAAAAGGATGATCATCTAGCATATAAGTATTGGTGTGTACTGCAAGGTTCTGGAATCATCAAAATGATAAGAAATGTGGCCCAGTCTAGGTAAAGTTACAAGCACTGTACATGTAGAAATGTGTATGGGACTACGCAACACATGCGCGATATCTATCAGGTCCAAATAGATATAATACTTTACCAAATATATCAATTAGGCGGTTTCTCTGCAAAATTTGTATCATCATGAATTAGTCAAAACATATTCTTTCACATGATTGGTAATTAATTGAGCTTCCATTTCATTTTTTGAGAGGGGGGCGTTTCCAAAACTGGTCTTTACCTTTAAACCATATGGGAATATGACAATTCAGTATCCAATGGGTTGATATATACGGGTAGATATTTAAGTCATCAGTCACCGACCTGCCTCCAAGTTTGCATATGAATTCTATTATCTGTCCAGAGCCAGATATATGTGTTAAGTGTGAATAATGCCCTTTTGGCTCTAAACAGATGGTAGATTGAGACTTGCAATATTCTTGGGCTCTAGCTAGCTGATGTGTCAGGCTAATTAAAGGCTATTCTGTGTTCAAGGTTCATTCTGTGTCCATTCCCACTCGCGAATTCTGTTCTCCCCCAACGTAATCTTTGAATGTAACTGAAATGCTTTGGGTAATGGTCTATATTGCATTTTTTTAAATTCACTTTTTAAATCTCTAGCTGTGCTGCAGACAGCCATAGATTAAGACAGATTGGAGAATAATTGTTCATTATAAATCACAACAATTGTGATCCTAAAAGTTACAATCCATTTATGACTGTGTATGTTTTTAGGTGTTGGGATATCGTGAGTGGTCGTCCTGTGAAGATCTTTCATGGCCATATAGGAACTATCCTGTGTTTAGACATGTACGAGAACACCTTAGTATCAGGAAGCAAGGACAACCAGGTCAAAGGTCAGTGAGCATGCAATAGAGTGGTGAAGTGTGACGTCATCAAAAAATCTATATTGGGAATTTCTCAAATTTTATTCATTTTCCGAAAGAGCATCAAAAATAATGTCTGAATGTCGAAAACCAATTGAATATGTAATTGGCTGAGATGACCATCTGAATAAAAAGATTTCTTATAGGAACTCGGTGTTATATTGCTCTGGTTCATAACATTACGAGCCAGAGCAATATAACACCGAGTTCGATCCTATATAGGACATCTACATTGTATTTATTCAGATGGTCATATCTCAGCCAATACTTAACATATCCAATTGGTTTTCGACATTCGGACATTATTTTTGATGCTCTTTTGGAAAATGAAGAAAAAATTGAGAAATTCTAAAAATAGATTTTTATGATGTCACAGCTTCGGTACTCTATAATCTTTTAAATGTTATCTGCCAAAGCTATTTTAAACCCTATACCTTAAGAATAGTCTTTTTGGGGGGTCTTTACTTATTAAATGTAGAATCTTATGGACAACTTCATGTTTTACTATTTAAATGTTTTAACTGCATAATAAGAACATGTATTATTTCACGATTATTTGATATTACCCAAGACGAAAATCCAATTGAAACCAATTGAACACCAATTGAATTTTCAATTGGTTTCAATTGGTTTCAATTGGTCTCAATAGGTTTTAACAGGTTTCAATGGGACTTTGATAGGACTTCAGATGGTTTCAATTGGTCCAGATTTTCCCTATTGGACCAATTGGACCCATTGGCCCCATTGGCCTAGGACCCATTAGACTTTAATGGGACCCCAATTGGTTTCAATCGGACCAATTGGCCTGAAGTTGCATTGTTTATAGTTCATTAGAATCAGTAATGAATATAAAGATTGCTAAAAGTATTGATTTCTTTATTCTTGTATGTATACATTTGTAAACTGAATTTTATGAGTCTCCGGACTTTTTGTTCAGTGTGTTTTTATTTACAATAAACGAGAATTGAATTGAATTGAATGTTTCCTGGCGACAATTGTTTCAGGCCGTATTTTGTCAAAAGGTACAGGGTTCAGGTTAGGGTACTATAATTAGGTTAGGTATTTGGTCCACGTTTGAGGTTAATCATTTGGAAATTGTACGCGATTGATGATGGAGCAGTTGGTGCATGAGCATGTGTTATACAACAGGTAGCAGTGCACACATTTACATTGTATGCGTAAAAGTATGTTTTTAGAGGAGGCGCGATAGCTCAGCTGGTAGAGCAGTGGTCTTGTAATCCGGTGACCCGGGTTCGAAACCAAGTCGAGGCGCTCGTGCCCTTTGGTAAGGCATTAATCCTCATAGCCAGGTCCCTCAGAGGGGACCTAAAGTCGTCGGCCGTCTGGTTGCTTACTTACAAGCATTTATACTTTCTTAACAGTCAGGTAAAATAACCACCACCACTACTAACTTAAGTTAACTTAACTAACTTGATTCACTAACATAACTATCAATCTTGTCATTTTGTACCTTGTAAACAGTGTGGAACTTTGAGACAGGGAAGTGTTGGCGTACCTTCAAGCATCGCTATCAGATCAATGCAGTGTCTGTCCATAAAGACACAGTGGTCAGCGGGTGTGAGGAAGGCAAGGTCAAGGTCTGGAGCATCAAGGATGCCTGTCTCTTAAAGGTAGGTAAAGTCTTGAAGATCAATTTAATGAGGTGTTGTGGACTAGTGGATAAGTCACCCGACTGCAGATCACAAGGTACGGCGTTCAAGGCCCGCCGCGGCACTAATGTCCTTTGGCAAGAGGTTAATCTACATTTGCCACTCTCCACCCAGGTGTAAATGGGTACCTGATATGCTTGAGCGCTAGTTACTTTGGCAGCTCGGCTACGACCAGGGTAATATGTGTAAAGCGCGATGAGCGTCAGAACCTGACGGATACCGGCGCTATATAAATAACCATATTATTTATTTAGTATACTGCCTAACCTAACTGATTGGCCATGCATGCGACTAATAACAAGTTGTCAATAAGTTCTACATAGCCACCTTGTTCTAACAGTTCTCAAGTTGTTCTTATGCTGCTTTTAAGTTCTCAGTACCTCAATAGATACATTGGTGAAACATTTCCTGAGAAGTGTTCCAACTGCTCTAAGAAAGGATCACATTTCAGAACAAATACTCAGCATTCTGAAGCAACTTCCTAAGTATCAAAATATATGCAGACTTATTCTGCAATAAGTTTTTGAGAATATTTCAGGTCATATCCTACATGTATAAGCTCTGTGTCTGTTAAAATCATTGCTCCATCTTAATTGCTTATGAGAGTTCTTTGACTTAAAGGAATCTTTTAACAATGTTAAATCTGAGATGCACGGCCCTACGTGTTATCAGTGTCTGTGATATTGCGTTATATTGAAGCCCTAAAAAATATATATTGCGCTTCAAAGTGCCTCACAAAAGTAAAAACCTTTCAGTGACCGGTTTTACCATACTCGTTTTCCCCAATAGACTGTTATGAAAATTGTTTGGCAAACGCAAAATTTGATTTTCGATTTTCTCATCATAAGTATCTTGATAATCAGACAGGCGATCGGCTTGTAAAAGTTATGGGGTTACTGACTGACCTAAAGGTTTATAATTATCATTGCAGCATGAGCTAAATCAAGGATTTTTTTCAAAGGATCTAAGACAAAGTTACGGGCCCCCTTTAGGGCATGGAAAGCCGCAGCAGCTTTTTAAAGTGTGTAAATGAATAGCAAGTCCATGCAACAAAGGATTTGAGCATATTAACTGAGCTCTGTGTTATGAGATACAGAAAGGTAAAGCGTTATACATAACATCATCATTACAAATCACAGCGGTTTTGATTGATACGTCACATCTGAAGGAGTCTTAAAGTGGCTCGGTAACATTGTTGAAGGTTGAGGAAAAAATTGCTTAATTTTTGTAAAATGTTACTTACCGGTACTATATTCCTACTGTACTAACCCTCTGACATGCAGAAAATCCTGAAAAAATTCTCAAACCACGAAGATATTATGGTTTTCTGTGAAGGCGTCGATGCATGACACCCACGAACAGTGATTAACAGTAAATTCTCCTAACCATTTTTGAATTTTCCCAACCATTTTTCCATGAAAAAAAGACATAAAACAGGCTATAAAAAATCTGTCAACACTTAAATGTCTGGAATGGAATGTAGAGCCATTTTATTGCTTTGTGACGATTTACATTCACCTAAAATGTAATAAAATTGGAATAATATAGTTGGGAGAATTAAGGAATCGATCAGATCAGTTTTTCCCAATTTGTACCATGAATAATGGTCCGTTTTCACTCAAATTTTCAGATTATCTTTAATTGTACATCTATCATTGAAGTCACTACCTCAGCACCACTATCTCTCATCTGAACAATGTTACCAAGTCCCTTTAAGAGCTGTAAATTATTACCTGACTTTGTGATTTTCTCTCAGGTACTGTACCAGTCGCCGAAGCATCTGAACCGCCTTGGTCTCCCCGATCCTAACACTCACCAGGGTCCCATCACTAGCGTGAAGGTAGATGATTGGCATATCATCTCAGGCAGTATGGATGGCTATGTCCTGGTGTGGAGTGCCGTAGGAAACCATGATAGATGCATCAATGCTATCAGACATCCAAAGTAAGAATTTCTTTCTTTCTCTCCTCATCTTTGATATGGACATCCTGTATGTCATATCATATACACAAGTGTTGATATACATGTAGCACTGTGACGGCATTCATCTTCAGTTCAGTTTCATTTATTTCTCCTCAAGAGATCAACAGATAAAAATACATATATAAACAGACAAATGTATGACAATTATACATAAGATGAATTATGAAAGTGAGGAAGGCAGTGGCCAAAAAGGAAACAAACCTTGTAAGTGGCCAACCCTTTAAGAAAACAAGATATACAATATGTAACATAAAAACACATCCAAAAGGAACACAAAATAAGATAAAAAATGAAGAACCGGTAACTAACCTAATAAACAAACTAACAAAACTAAGAGCCTAATACTGAATCTAATATTTAGATAATAAAAATGCTTTATATTTCCTTCTAAAAACAGATCAATCTTTGATATTTAATGTTTAAAGATATTTATTGTTATGTAATGTAGTTTTGTATTATGAGCTGTCTCCATGCCCTTGCACCTGTTTTATGTGAGTGAATTTTAATTTAAGTTTTGAATTTGTGAAGAGTTCAATGTATTTCTGATCAGAAATCTTAATACTTATGAAAAGTCATGATACAAATATCTTGAATGCTTGAGAGAACTAGGGATTACAGCTGTTGGATAAACATAATAAATTCAAATAAAACAACATTTATTGCATTGAAAAATTCAAGACTTTTTGTTTTACTAATTGGACATAGCAATTATGCAACATCTTCATAATTATTTCTCGCTTCTCACCTTATGTATTCTCGTCTCATACATGTATATCAGGAATTGCACTCTCTTTTCCTTTATTGTCTGACACACCTGTGCTGTGCCTTATGATCATAATTAAGTTCCATCGGAGTCATTGCATTCCCTTCTCTGTCTCTCTCTCTCTCTTGGAGAGGAAGGGAAGGGAAAGTATAGTTTAGCACTGCACAGTTAACCCCTATTATTAATAAAATACTTGCACCCTGTTCATGGTCGATATATCGACCATGAACAAGGGGCAAGTATTATTGAATATAGAATATAGAATAAAAGGAAGCTGCACAGTACATGATACCCACTGAAGAGGAAAAAAAACAGCACAATCTAATCATCAGTGATAAACAACTAAAAAGAACAGTACAGCCAGGCATAAATAATCTTTTTAGACATGGTCAGCCTTAAAGATAAAGACCAGTTCTGGTCATGCAATTGCATTGTGAAAGAAACGTTGTGGAATCGATCAGAAAAGGTCGATCATCTAGCATATATAAGTATTGGTGTGTACTAGGTTCTGGAATCATCAAAATGATAAGAAATTTGGCCCAGTCTTTGTAAAGTTACAAGCACTGTACACAGAAAGATGTATATGGGACTAGGCATACGTGCATATTATCTATTTGGTCCCAATAGATAAACTAATTTACCAAATATATCAATTAGTAGGCGGTTTCCCGGCAAAAGTTTGTATCATCATGTATTAGTCAAAATATATTCTTTCACATGATTGGTAATAAGAGCTTCCATTTCATTTTTTGAGAGGGGGGCGTTTCCAAAACTGGTCTTTACCTTTAAAACCCAAGAACAACAAGCATCTCTTATCTATGTTCTCTCTTTGAATCATCCCCCAACAGTCCAGTTCTCTGTATCCACATGGCCCACCTACGTCTGGTAACAGGATGTGAAGATGGTAAGCTAAGGATCTGGAACATGTTTACAGGAGACTGTCTCAGGGTCATGAGAGGCAACAGTCGCTCTGATCCCATCGTCGCCATCAACCCTTGTGGGGAAAGGTATGTTATTCTCTTATCTTGGAATGTGACCACCACTCTAAAAACATGATGCAGGGGCAGCACTTAATGCATACAAAATACCCTTTTTGATGCATTTTTATGATAATATAAACCCAATCGAATGGAAATGAGAAGTGAAGTTATGTATTATCTTAAATTGATTCTTTAAAATTACTTAAGTAAATGAAGTTCACATTTATTGGTGTTATTTTATCTGTATCAACTCTATAAAAAGTATTTATTTGTATAGAGTTTTCCCAGGAATTACCGTTTATATGTGTTCTATCTAGGTAACTAGATGAAAGGGACCTAATTCTTGGAATTTGAACCAGGAATTTTTTTATTGTAAGGTCTCTGCTATGTCCATTTTACTTCATGCTTTCTTCTTTCTTCACCCGTGTACTTTCTTCAAAAGTTTTGAAATAAAAGGTCAGTTTACAAATGATATTAATATCTTCATAATCTGATTATGTTTTTTCAACATTTCAGGTTGTTGCTTCAAACCATCACCAACCTTCTGATGCTTTGCTTTGAAGAAGTTGAGTGGAACTATGATCAAAATGAGAAGATTGAGCTCCTAAGATACAAGAACCATTATGGGGATGCTCCTCTACGGCAGCAAAACTATTCCTTAGTTCGTGCACAACGAAGCCAGCTAGCTCAATCAGCAAATCCCAAAATCATTGCACACACCAATGCTCAGACGGACAAGGGCAAGACAAATTTAACTCATAGCACAAGATTTCTGAGCAACAGAAGTTTGCAGAGTGCCAAAAAGACCCAGGAAGTGTGTGTTAATGTCACCCTGACACAGAATATGAAGGGCCCTCTGTATCATAATGTCCAAGGCATTCGATCTGGAAACATTGATGCCCAGACAGATCTGGGCCTAGTTGAAGTGAAGGGACAGACATCCACGTACAGGGTGAATTCCCGCCCACCAACCGGACGTTCAAGGTGCAAGTCTAGCTTATCGACTAGCAAGGGGTCTTCAGAGCTTCTCTCGGGATCCTCATCCGGTGTAGCATTATCAATTAAGATAGCAGAGTCTAGACCCAACACTGCACATTCTGGACTATCAAGAGGAGTATCTCTTGGTCCGTCGCAGGCTGTTACATCAAGTGTATCTCTTGGTCAAGAACTGTATGAAAAGCGTCCAACCACAGCCATATCAACTCAGAGCAGCCAACTGAAGTTCACCAAGTTCCAGCTCCCAATGAGAGGACACAGTGCTCCTGTGAGACGGAACAAGACAGCTGATGATGCTGTCTCACTGTCAGAAGCTAAGTCCCTTCTGCGCTCTCAGCAGAGGATCACTAATGAGGGTGTGAAACGTGATCGCCTTCTTCTGACTTGGGGCAACATAGAGGAAAGTAAAAAGAACAATGAAGTAGTGAACAATACCCTTGCCAATGCACTTCACATTGATTATGTAGGCTATGCAGCTCCAAGCAAGTCCTCTAATTTATCATCAAACTCCTCAAGGATGTCTACTATATCAAGAGCTTCATCAAGGAAAGGCGCGATTCCCAAGACTCCAACAGCCCCTATCGCAAAAGAAATCATTGTAAAGACTCTTGAACATGTTGAACAGGATGTCAAGCCACAAAAGAGCATTCATCCAAAGACCACTGTTTCTACGGTTCCTAAAGCAAACTTGATCAGACCTAAGACTGCACAGGTTCTAGAGAGAACAGAGTTGAGACAGCCTGCAAACATGAACAACAATAACACAACACCTGTTCGTCGATGCCAGAGTGCATCAATGTTGAGGACATCCATGTTATCTCCTACTTCCCAGTTTGAAGTGAGTCACATGGTCAGTCCTGTACGAAAGAAGAAAAGCCACGGCTGGACAACATCCCACACAGAACCAGTGACCATTGTACCCATGCTGATAGGGAAAGGTGGTAGTAGTAACTCATCCGAGACAAAGAAATCTGAGTCCCATCAGAAGCCATCGACCACATCAAGACTGAGCATGATCCAGAAGCCGGTCCAGGATCCCTTGACCAACCACGGAGAGTTTCAGGTCCGGACCAGACAGCAGACCCAGGATTATCTCCAGTACGTGACTGGGATCCAGGAGAAATACTTCCAGGAGCAGAGTGAAGAGGAGAAGGTGAAACAGAGAAAGATGTGGCTTAAGGTAGCAAGAGGTAAGAGGTCAAGCAGTGTACCTCCAAGAAGAGCTCCTCAAAGAAAATGATATAATATACAAATAACGACTGCTCACGAGGATGATGGTGGAAATTATCACTCCCAAGGTGGTGTTTATACCGGCCCTTCCATCAGCCCCGAGGCGAAACATTCGATTACAGAGCAGTCTATATTTGTTTTATAATTTATACACCTCATCCTTTTCATTGATTCATGAATAGGTCTAGAAAAGAAATCCAACATCATGAGTCTATTTGCTCCTCACAGTAAAATATTTACACTCTTTCGAAGTTCAAAACAGTTTCAAATATCCTATGCTAAAATAAATCCAACATACAGAAATCCAATCTATACAGGTACTGCAGTAGGGTAGTACAGTTACTGCAGCTCAGCATAAATTGCACGGCGTGACACTATGAACATGACAGACAAAGAAAGCGGACAAAATATACAGTTCCTCAGGTAGACAATTAAAGGAACATCCCTTCACTGCTATTATGTAAAAGGGTGAATATGCATGTGACACCTGTTCTCCACATTTTTACATAATAGCAGTGAAGGGATGTGCCTTTGTCTACCTGAGGAACTGTATATTTTGTCCGCTTTCTTTGTCAGTCATGTTCATAGTGTGAGCACCGTGACACTGCGGGAATTGCCAAATGAGGCATTTGTAATCCTGTACGCTCTTTGTGTGTGAAAAAGTCCTGAAGGGGTTTCCGTTCTATCACAGGGTTTTTGCGTTCTATCATTTGACCTCAGGTCAATTGATAGAACGCCAAAACCCTCTGACGCAATGCTAGATCGAGATGCGCCTTGTCATGTGATATAGTTTTGACCAATTAGTGAATAAGAAACTATGTATGCGGTATATAATAAGAGAGGTTTACTACATTTCATAGAAGATATTGTTGCAGAGAGCCAGAAAGGCATGAAATCTCTGTTAGAAGATACAAGTTAACCCACTTTTGGCTCAAAGCAGACGGTACCAGAATGGCTTAGTACAGCTTATGGGTTGCCATAGATGTATAATGTACAGAGAGGATAAAACATGTGCTCATCCTAGGTTTAGCTGTAATTGATGCTTGATGAGAACTTTCATGAGACATGTGCTGAATATACTATGTAAGTATCTATTGAAATAAAAGTACTGGTAGTGGGTCACGTCTTCAACGCATTTGTTGGGACTGATTTTTTTTTTTTTTTTTTTTTTCTTCACCAAGTGCAATATATATTATGATTGATAATTATGCCATTGTTAATAGCTACTATTGTACTGTTTGATTTTCTTTTTTAATATGCTTTTGTTTTTGTTTGAAAATATAGTTTACAAATTAATGTACAGGTATATTATATTATATGTACTTATAATGTAAATGTGATTGACATACATTGTATATAAATATATGTACTGTGTTGGATAGGCTGGTTGTTATTTGATTAATGCTGTAAATATAGAAATTGGTGCAAGTTAATGTGCTAATAATGTCAGCTGTCATTTCTATTAAGGACTGTGCAAAGACTATTTTACAGTATTCTTTATCTTTCAATCATATAATTTAATTCATTTTTCATCAAAACCATTTTTGTATAGGTCAATGTAGATGAAATATTATTCATCGATCTGTGCCTTTATTTTCATACAGAATCAGGAAATATCTTTCAGAAGTCAAATTCCGACATCAATGGTTCATTATCTTTGCAGTTATTTGTATTAAAGTGTGTAAACTTTTTGCATTGATGATGCAGTGACAAGAAGCTACATTATGTACATTACTCAAAAGATAAATACCTCCTCTTTGGTGGACATTCAATGTACTGTACATGCTTGTGATACCGGTATGTTATGCAATCTTTCTTGAAGCTAAACTTAAGTTTCAGCGATGGAACTGCATTTTGAGAGCACAGCTGGCCATATCAATTTTGGACTGTAAATCAAGTTGTAGATATCATTTGTGTGGATGAGCAAAATGTAAGATGTCAGTGGTTTTTTTTTTTTCTAGAGTCATATGCTATACATGTACGATTGGCTACCAAAATGTTATATTTTTCTTCTATCGCAATCATTCCAACTATGTAAGAGCTCTGTGTGTGTGACATCTGGTTTGATAATCTGAGGTTCTGATCTGTTTGAACTCATGCAATTTCCTCTGGCTTCCAAAGCAATGTATGCACATAATTCTATCAGTATTACTTTTCAACATTAGTTTAGGTTTTTTATGAACATTTTAATGAATATTTGATGACTAATTTCAAAACGATCCATACCATACTTCAGTTCATTTATGCACACTGTGGGGCATTTTCAGACTGAATTGTGGTTTCGAAGAGCTTTATATAATTGAAATTTGTTCAGTAAATTAGATAATAGCTAGTTCATTTGCTACTCATTTTTTTAAAGACCAGTAATTATGTATTCGGTTGTGTGAATGGCAATTTGGCATTACTACTAATGATGTTTTAATTGTACCATTTGACTTTGTTATTTTCAATTGAGTGATCTTCGAAATACAACAAAAAATTCCTCGGTAATCAACCTCTGTGCTGCTAATGGTAACGTGTCTAATCATATTCATGCTTAATTGTTTTATTATACACCCATTAGCAGAAGATATTGAGTGTTCTACCAAGTGTGCCACTTTTTTAAAGTTGATTTTGATAAATAATAATGATAATAATAGGCATTTGTATAGCGCCGTCTATCTAGACAATTCTATTTCGAGGCGCGCAAGAAAAATAGAAAAAATGAGAGAGTTTGGATGAGTGTCATAGTGCCAAGTACAGGTATTGTTAAAAAAGATAGGATTTCAGCTTGGTTTTAAAGGTCTCTAAGGAAGTTATGATTGAATATGTGTTAATTTTATAGGGGCTTGATTGAACAATGAAACACTGCTTGAATTAAACGCTGGGACTGGATACGAGTGCTGTTAGTTTTGAACAGAAGGATTTTGCTGCAGGGATTTTGCAAAGTATAATTACTAGTTTGTTTTGTTATTTTTTGTTCTGTTCTGTAGCCTATTACTTTGTTGTTGTTGTATATTTCTTTCTGAATGTTCATTTTGTTATTTTATGGAGTCTATATAAGTGAATGTAATGTGTTACTACATGTATTTGCTAATTCTTTTGTATATTGTGCATTTCCCCACTTATTTGTAGTACTGTATCTCAATAAAATCTCCATATTTGTAATTGTAATTATCTCTTAAAATTCTACCCTACTATACAGTGCGTCCCAGAAAAAATGAAACCCAAGAACTATCAATGTTTTATCATAACTTAGTCACATTTATAATTAATAGACGAAAGACTTTATGCATGGCTGATTGTCAACGAAACGGAGTTAAGTCTTTTGTTAATTCCATTTGTTGCTACGGCAGTCAGCCAGTGAAAACGAATTTGTTTAATACAATTATGGAAATGCAAGCATTACTTTAAACGAACAGAACTTTGTTATTCCTAGTTCATTTTTCCTGATTGAGGTGTCATAGGAAAGGGCAGATACTCAACTTTCTTGAAATGTGATTTTCTCTTTCTCAGATATCGTCCGCCAAATGATATTTTGGTTTCCTCTCTTCAAATTAATTGTAATCACTCATGCATTATACAAGTAGTATTAAATCAAAGAGGAGGATCTAAGCTTTCCAAATATGTGTCATTTGTCAATTATAATTGTGATTAAATTATGATAAAACATGGGACGCACTGTATGTCAAGCGCATAGAAACCTTTTGAGTATATGCACTATATAAGAATTTACTTATTATTATTATCATTATTAACATATCTGTAAATTTGCACATATATATACTCTCAAAACCTGGTTTTTCTTTCTGCCCAATCTTTGCAGGACAACAGTAGAAATGAATTAAGGAGCCTTCATTAATTAGGCTACATACATATACCACAATTCCATCATTTCCTTTCATGTGCATGGCTAAATGTACCCTTTCAAGGAAATCCTCTGACATTCAATTTCCGGTCAAAAGAAAATTTATTGTGTATATTAACAGAAAAAATGTACATGTGAATTGAGACATATAACAAAAACGAGTATGGTATAACATATATAGCACTTAAACATTCACAGTTGATATAAATTTTCTCTAAATTTACATTATATTCAAGTTTGTTCATAACTCCAGATAAATTACCAACACAATAGTATATATATTATTAGTTTGACTCATATTGTCTCATTATGATAAAATATTGTTACAGACAAGATCTGGACCAAGGAAAGTGTGATTTTACCGAACTCTCAACCTCTACCAAGAATATACACTTATTACCCTTAATTCAATAAACTAAAAAATAAATGCTTAACAGTTTTGCCTTAATTGTACAGTATTGGATCAAGCGCTCACGATTTATGAGTACATTGTGTTCATGTTGGTAGTGTAAATATAAGATCGGTAGAGTAAATCACATTTGCTAAAAGAATATTGTTTGTCATCACTGCATCTAAAAATAAAGATTATTTTATAACTGAAATGATTATTACCTGTCATTTTTGTATTTCTAGAATTCAGGGTCATGACAGATTCAAGCATAATTGTTTTGATTGTGTGTTTGGAGGGTGGTGGGGGGGGGGTTTAACCCCCCCCCTTTGGTATTTTTATGTGTGTAAACCCCCCTAAAAAAACCTAAAACCCCCCCCCCCCCCCCCTTTGGGTTTTTTTATTTTATTATTATTTTTTTTTAATTATTAAAAAAAAAAAAAAAAAAAAATTATACCCACGGCTAACCTAAAAAAGGTGACCTTACCCCCCCCCCCCCAACGAAGAAAAATGTCAAATTTTGAAATTTCGAGACCAAAAAAAAAAAAAGTGTCCGTTCCAGAGTAGCGTAACTCGGCTACATTCTTACTACTTATTTTGAAACGGGATACTGCAGCTAATTTTTCCTCTGGTATGGATCTGCCCGTACATAAATATATGCATCTCACAATGATTAAAGGCAGGCAACACCTTTTTTTCAGCAATATCAAGGATGCATCTTTGAACACAATCTACAATCTTGTGATTCGATTTTGATATGTATTTACCTTTAATTATCATTCAGTTCCCTTAGGCTTTGGGTAATTTCATCTTCTATTCATTACTAAAGAAGCAATCAAGTTTCAGCAAGACTGTGACCTAAAATGACAGAAGTTTTGAAGTCGATCTCACAAGTCACTTGAAACAAATATCAAGACACTCTAGTATTTTCTGTTTCTCTGTTGTTAAATTGCAAATAGTTGTGTATTGCATTCTGTAAAATTCAATACTTATACTGCTGCAGGCACAGCACTCACTTTCACACAAACCATTTATAATAATAAAGGGGCTCTATAAGAATCAACAAAATGCACCTCTTTTCCCTCAGCAGAAAATTTGCTGATATTTGATTTTTACAAGTACCGGTATTGATATGCCATGTTGCTATTACAAACATTTCAAACAACGTAGATCGAGGGTTCAGTGATACAAAGACGCGTAACTCCATAATTTGCCAAAATGAGTATTTGATATCAAAATGTTCAGAAAAATGTAGGCTTTCGGCCAGGAAACACAAAGACTTAAAGGGCCACTGTAACCCAACTAACATAGCCCTTTAAAACATGAATACACCTCTACTTATTAATATTCTAGCCTCTGATTTTTCAGAATTTTTTTTTTTCACAGCTCATGCCTTCTGGGCTACGCCCCTTGAAAGTAATAAGGTCACGTGACTTGATGATGTCATTGCGGAAATGTCTGATTCGTAAGGATCCCCCCCGTCATTTTTAAAGCTAGATTTCAGAATTGTTGATGATTTTTAAGAAAGATCATTGTCATGTTCGGAATCTCCGTCAAAAAATTATTCTACGTCTTTTTTTCATTCACTCAACACCCCATTGAAGTCAATGGCTAGTGAAACATAGACTTAAGTCCTAAGACCAAGTGCTCAGTGACATATAAACACTTGAAATAACAAGATGACACTTGAAAATACTAGAAAGTGAAATTCTATCATGGTACTTTTTTTATAGGGGGAATACAGGCATATTTCACACAAAATGAACAAATTACAGACCATCCAAATGGTAACTTTAAGATGCTCTTGATAAAAGATCATGATTTTATTGAAAATATCTACACATATTTTACAGTAGTATGTTTCATTAGATAAATACAAATACATATTAGCGTTGTGTATCAAAAGTATATTTCTTGCACAGAATGAATTGATATTGCATGATGATGATACAGTCAAAACAAGTATAATTATCTAAATCATACCATCTTAACTTGACTACCGGTATATATATATATATATATATATACATGTAGGTGGAGAATCATACACAAAATTTGAAAATGAAATGGGGAACTACTTAATAAAGCTCTCAGGCCTTTAACAATTGTAGTTTCCTAATATAAAAACACATAATACGATAATCAATAAACAAAAATATATAACACAACAGAGGGATATGTTGTTTATTATAATATGGCATAATATAAACAACAGAAAATAACATATCTCATGACACAACTTAGCCTACACATTCATTTTTATCGTTTGCTAACAAAATAGTGAATCCCCGTGCAAACCTCAGCTGATCTTATCTGCAGCTTCAATTATACATTATCAACATACCGGTAGACTTTGGAGCTGAGATAGATCCATGGCTGCAGACAGTGGCAGGAAAATACAGACCTTGGATTCAAAAAGGGAAACTACAGTAACTTTTGAAAGGCGTATTTATTCTAATCACAAGGTATATCTCAAAGGTTTGATAAAAAGCTCCCCCCTCAAAGACCAGAAGATGTTTACACAGTACAGTAAATAAACAACACATACTAACATATGTAGCACACCGGTTTTAAAGCTCAATACAATCATCATAATAGTAATACGAAAATTCATCTTTGGTTGGATACATTAAAATGCATTAATTTATTAAAACTTAATAACAAATCTTGGCATAAATCATCAGTAAAACAACATGGAAATGAGTTGAAATAAGGCACTTTTAAAGGTAAATAGTAATAAAAATCAATATTTCAGGGAAAACAAAATTTTCAATGAAATTGTTATATGAATGTCCATATGTACAGGTAAGGCACAGTAGTCCTAAACAGCTGCTATAAATACTGTATATGTACAAGAATAGCTAATACTAGTATATGTAATATACTTTCATGAGAATGGGCATACAAGCATTGCATATTATGAGATGAAGTGTGGCATTTTATATTTTGTACACTCAGAAATATTTGTAATTATTACTTTTAAGTAGTAAAATAAGTAGTAAAATATGGAGAGTAAGTACACTCCGTAAGGCACTTTACCTAAAAATTAAGCTGTTTAAACATAAAGTGTTTATAATAGTACATACATATATAACAATTTTTGTTTAAAGTAAAAGCTCAAGCATGCACTACATATTAGAATATTAATGTACACAAGTATAAAGCTGCTTGAATGCAATAATCTTTCATGATGAGAAATAAAACAGTAAAATAAAATCACCCACCGAGTCAGTGGGTGATTTATTAAGATTATAAACAAATAAACTATTAAAAAATCTTTTCTACCAATCTTGTCACTGAGTTGCACACAATATAAGTATGCAAGGCTAAAGATGTATGCAAATGGTATGCTATCAAATGTTCCTCCTCAAACCATGAACATAACAGTACGTGGTAATACATTATTTTACACCTTTAAGTACATCACATGATTGAGTTTAATTACTTTCAGAATATTTCATTTGGTTTTGATTTCAATCTTCAGCTTTACAAGACACCTTGATCATTTGAGTTGAAGAGAAATTATTGAACACCTTTAGATGCTCACCGATGAAAGTCTTTCAAATGCTTTAAATGTAAAATGTAAAGAAGGCCTAAAGAATCTTGCTTTGACAGGGAAAATTGTGGGAAGAAGGAGGATAATCTGGATGAACAGTCTGCAGAAATTGTTGGAAAAGAGAGAAGTGAAAGAACTGGGAGTGGTGCTAATAGAGAAGGCTAGGAACTGAGGGTTGTGAAACAGCTTGATCGCCAAAGTCAATCGATATGGCACTTAGATAGATAGAGAGAGACCTGTAAATTGGGAGGAAAAACATATTTTGTCCAACTGGACTAAAAGACAACTTAATTTTGGGTTTTGAAGCCTGTCCAAAGATTCCCAGTCCATATGGCAAGTATAGTTCTCATGTTTAGTCTCTTCAAAGCATAGATGCAAATTGCATCAAGAATGATATTTTATTCATAGTGAATGCAAGACAGTGCTATATCTGATAACTGATATGATGTCTTAATGACTCTCAGTATCGTATAATTTGTCATGCTTTAAAGGCATTGTTTAACAATGGTAAATCTGAGATGCACGGCCCTACGTGTTATCAGTGTCTGTGATATGGTGCAATGCTGAAGCCCTAAACAAATTGTGCTTCAAAATGATCAAGAAGTGCCTCAAAAAAGTACAAATCTTTGAGTGGTCGGTTTTACCATACACGTTTTCCCCAATAGTCACTGTACTGTTATGAAAAATGTTAGGAAAACGCAAAATTTGGTTTCGATTTCCAATCATAAATATCTTGATAATCAGACAGGCAATCTGCTTTTAAAAATCATGGGGTTCCTGACTGACCTAAAGGTTTATATTATCATTGCAGCATGAGCTAAGTCCAGGATTTTGTTTCAGAATCTGAGACAAAGTTTATACCGGATCCCTTTAAAACTTAAATGACTTTCATTACCATTTATTCATTCTCTAATTCGAGAGCTAAAATTTAATCTATACACATAAACATGATAGACTAACACATTACAATGCTTTCATATATAACTTATAAAAGACTGATACCATTGCATAGGATTTGGATTTAAGGACAGATCTTCATACCTGTTACCTTTTGATTACTAAATTATCTTATTGCCATATGATTAATACAGGTTCAATACAGTTTCTGAAGGGAAAATATTAACAGGCATACCCTGTTTTGCCAGATTACAAGACTACCTCGTACACAAGAATGGGATACTAAGCAAATATTGACTACTTTGAGGGGCACAGTTAAAACTCTAGCCTAAGGTGATCTAGAAACTGTCCTGTGCTCTGAGACGAAGTTAAAAAGGGACATAGTGCAGGCTCCAGATCACCAAGGAGCTAGAGTTTTAAGGTGACCCCAAAACTCAGTAGTCAATATTGGTTTTATATACTGCATCCCACTTGTGGATTCTCAAAAAGGCAATGAAATAATTATCCCTTTCATGATGTATTTGAAAATGTGGGGAATTTATCTAAAAGAAATGTTTGTATCCACTGTGCGCTTCCATTTGTTACTTCACGTACATCTATAGCGTCCCTCCATTCTATGTGCGAGTGGAACTATGCCAAGTCAAAATGTTATCGCTTTACTGTCCAGTGAATGTCACGCATGCAGTTTTGACCAATCAGAAGCTTAGAATCTTAACATGTGGTATTCTTTAAAGTAAAGTGGAAAGACTGAAACTTTAGAGTACAAAACAGTCCAAGTTCAAGTTACAAAACAAATGGAGAGAAGCTTGCATACAAAATCACAATTGAAGGACGGAGTTACTGATTTATTAATTGATTTCAAATTCTAAGCAGATTGTTATCAATGACTAACTCGGCTAGTTTGTTCTGCTCCTCGTCATATTAACGCGATAGACGATAGGCCTGTCCGTGGGTATGTATGATTATACAGTGCATCCCAGAAAAAACGAAACCGAGAAGTATCGATGTTCTATCATAACTTAATCACAACTATAATCAATGAATGATACATATTTGGAAAGCGTAGAGTCTCCTCTTTCATGTGATGCTACTCAGATAATGCATATTTCACGCATGAGTGATTAAAAGCAATTTGAAGGAAGGAAACCAAAAAGACATTTGGCGGGCGGTATCTGAAGTTCAAAGAAAAATTCACATTTCTAGAAAGTTGAGTTTCTGACCCCTCAATCAGGAAAAATGAGCGAGGAATGACAAAGTTCTGTTTGTTTAAAGTAGTGCTTGCATTTACATAATTTTATTAAACGAATTCGTTTTCACTGGCTGCCTGCTGTATCAATAAACGAAATTAACAAAAGACTTAACTCCGTTTCGTTGACAATCAGTCGTAAACAAGAGTCTTCATGCATGGCTGATTGTCAACGAAACAGAGTTAAGTCTTTTGTCAAATCTGCTTTTTGCTACGGCAGGCACCCAGTGAAAACAAATTCGTTTGTTAAAATTATGAAAATGTAAGGGCTACTTTAAACAAACAGAACTTTGTTAATCCTGGCTCATTTTTCTTGATTGAGGTATCATATGAAAGAGCAGAAAATGAACTTTCTAGAAATATGAATTTTTCTTTGAAATTCAGATACCGCCCGCCAAATTACTTTTTTGGTTTCCTTCCTTCAAATTGCTTTTAATCACTCATGCGTGAAATATGCATCACGTGAGTAGCATCAACTGAAAGAGGAGACTCTAAGCTTTCCAAATATGTATCATTCATTAATTATTGTTGTGATTAAGTTATGATTAAACATCGATACTTCTCGGTTTCGTTTTTTTCTGGGACGCACTGTATATTCCTTGAAATCCCACTCAATACCTTCATCCATTACTGGTCTCCCGACCCTTCCTATTTCAAACTACTAATGGCACTACTTCACATTGCACACATCCTCCACAGGGTTGCATCCTTCACCCACTGCATGTTCCAAGCCTGCATTCCTTCGGTTAAAATAATCTTTTATCTTTTGTTTGCCGAACTGTTTGAATTATTTTCATCTCATTGAAAAAGAAAGATCTATCATGTCACCAGTAGCTCATAGTAGATAGTATGCACTACAGAAAAATACATCTTTTTCTTCCTCCCCTCATTCCTTTTCTTTGCTTTCTCTCTCTGTCTGTCTGTATGTCTGTCTGTCTGTCTCTCTCTCTACCTCTCTCTGTCTATGAGCACTGACCCTGTTCTCAGCTGTGGTGATGATATTATCTACATACACGACTATGACAAGGGTTTATGGATTTTGACATTTCTACGTATTAGGACAAACTCATTAGCTCTTTAGTCCTGGAAACCAGACTAAATGAGTCTTTGAGAACATTTTATGCAGGTCAAGCTTGCAACTACCTCTCTGTAAACTCTCTGTATCGTTACCACTCACAAGGAATAAAGGTTTGAGCTGGAATTATCCTTCAAGGACTCTTCTCACTGATATATCTCTTCCATCCAAAGATACTTGTCTTCAGCTTCACAAACGAATCGCTGTGCTCCCGGAATTGGAAGTCAAAGTTCGCGACCTCTACGTGGCGTTTCCTGTTCTTGCGTACGTGTTGGATGAAAGAGATGAGAGCAAAACTTGTCATGCAGAGTCCAGCAATGACGGCCACTGTATTGCAGTTATGGACTGGGCTGGGAGGGCTAGGCATAGAGACATAGAGATGGATATAATGAATCACAACATGACAAATATAAGAATGAAATGAGAAATGTGGAGTTCAGAAATATATCATTGAATAAGAGAGACAATTATCTTAGATATACATGTCTAACTACATGAATATAAGAATAAGAAAGACAATTATCTTGGATATACATGTCTAACTACATGAATATAAGAATAAGAGAGACAATTTTCTTGGAAAAACATGTCTAACTACATGAATATAAATCTTACACTTAAATAAGAAACATATTCTTATGTTCATTTTTCTTCATGAGAACACCTCCCAAAGTACTTACAATGCCATTCCAAAATGTGCAAAGAGAATACTTTCTCCCATCTCTTTAAGGCTTAAATTATTTTTTACAACCATACAAAGAAGAACAGATCATCAATGGAATATTTAATCTATACTATGTATGTATTTCCAATGACTGCAACAGATGATTTATGTCTTAGAATAGCATAGGATCTAAAGCCCTCAAAAAAAGTTTTGGAACTCAAGTTTGATTGATTATACAGTGCGTCCCAGAAAAAACGAAACCGAGAGTATCGATGTTCTATCATAACTTAATCGCAACTATAATTAATGAATGATACATATTTGAAAAGCTTAGAGTCTCCTCTTTCATGTGATGCTACTCAGATGATGCATATTTCACGCATGAGTGATTAAAAGCAATTTGAAGGAAGAAACCCAAAAGACATTTGACGGGCGGTATCTGAATTTCGAAGAAAAATTCACATTTCTAGAAAGTTGAGTTTCTGCCCTTTCATATGACACCTCAATCAGGAAAAATGAGCGAGGAATGACAAAGTTCTGTTTGTTTAAAGTAGTGCTTGCATTTCCATAATTTATTTTACGAATTCGTTTTCACTGGCTGCCTGCCGTATCAATAAACGAAATTAACAAAAGACTTAACTCCGTTTCGTTGACAATCAGCCGTAGACGAGGGCCTTCATGCATGGTTGATTGTCAACGAAACGGAGTTAAGTCTTTTGTCAAATCTGCTTTTTGCTACGGCAGGCAACCATTGAAAACGAATTCGTTTGTTAAAATTATGAAGATGTAAGGGCTACTTGAAACAAACAGAACTTTGTTATACCTCTCTCATTTTTCCTGATTGAGGTGTCATATGAAAGGGCAGAAACTCAACTTTCTGGAAATGTGAATTTTTCTTCGAAATTCAGATACCGCCCGCCTAATGTCTTTTGGGTTTCCTTCCTTCAAATTGCTTTTAATCACTCATGCGTGAAATATGCATCATCTGAGTAGCATCAACTGAAAGAGGAGACTCTAAGCTTTCCAAATATGTATCATTCATTAATTATGGTTGTGATTAAGTTATGATAAAACATCGATACTTCTCGGTTTCGTTTTTTCTGGGACGCACTGTATCTCTCTTGTTATGGCATATAAGCATCACGTTGTTAAGTATCATTAGAAAGTGTGTCTATTCTTCCTAAAACAATATCCCATTTGTTAGCGGTTTCTTGGTCAATCATGGAATGTGCATTACTGCAGTACATTAAAATAAGCCGCAAGGTCATAAGTGAAAAGTTGCAAATTGTACTGCTCTTGTTTGCTATGCATTCTTCTTTCTTTGAAGAGTGTAGGGCTGCTGTGTAGCACACTGCATAACCAATACCATTGCTTATCGGTGCATTTTGCAACTTTTCACTTTTGACCCTGCCCCTTATTCCATGGCTACAAAATCATAACAAATACGGTATCATTTTAAAGAAGAACAAACGTACTTCCTAAGTAATGATACTAAACAAAGCAATAATTATCCCATGAAAAGCAATATATAATCGATCAAACTTGAGTTTTCAAACTTTTTTTGAGGGACTTATAAACAACAGCAGCTCTCAAGTACAATTAAAAGCAAAATAATTCATAAAAGGAGGCCAGCTTACCCGGTGGTGCATGTGCATGTATTGTAGACACACTGACTGCAAAGCTTACATTGTTACTGGCTGCTGCCTGGAATGTATACTCTCCTAATGAATGGAAGTAGTAGTTGATAGTGGTATGACACGTATCATTGAGCACCATCACACAGGTGGTGTTGGTTTGGTTTGACCAATCACTGGACGGTCCATCAACGGTCAAACATAGCCTAACTGGTGGACTGGAGGAAGAAGGAAACAGATGATCGATTCATTATTACTGTAATTACTTGTACTTTGTACTCACAACTTCACGCTCAAGATATTAGGCAATATAAGATGATGCACCCAAAAAGTATATACATGTAGAGAAAAGACCCTCCTGAGTCATACATTTTTGAATAATTGAAAACTTAGTCATTTTGTGTGTTGGAACAAATGGGAAAGTTGTCCGTCACTACATCACAGAGACATTACTGATTCAGCCAATTTGAACAGCCTATACGTATAATAGTGATTACAACTTTTCCCCTTAAACAACTTTCAAGGGGACCCGAAGTCTTAGGTCAAAATCATACTTTAAGACCTCAATTTACTTGAACAATACAATTTTGAAATTCAAACTTGCATAGGTCTTTACAAAAGTAATAATTGAATATTTGAATACGAAATATTACTGCGAAATCCCAAATATGTTGAGTTTGATAATTTTTTTGTGATGGGTCATTTTTAAATTCATGCATTACTTTCATAATTTGTGTGTAATACCCAACTGACCTTCCATTGCAGGTGACATTGACAGTCTCTTTGTTGTCGACTTGTACTGAAGACGATCGACTTTTAATTGTTAAATTTGTAATGGCATCTGGAAAGGAAGAAGGAAGTAAATGGAATACTGTGGCTAGTTCAGTGATGTTAAAGGGTAATGATATGTGAGTCATGGTATCGGTAAGCAAGACATAATGTAGACAGCATTGCTTTAAAAAGGCTCATCATATTTTTTTATTTACTATTTTTGTTTTTATTTATTTATTTATTTATTTCTGATATTTATACAGGGTGGCACTATCACCAATTTGGTGGTCTTCCATGAGGCCCTGTTTTGTAAGATAAAACAAATAACAGCATCAAAAACAAAATAGATAAATACACAAGCATATAAACAGGTAAAATACAAATTAAGTGGTATCCCCATGAAATAACTGATCATTCCAGAATTATCCTTGATCATTTACAAGAAATAGGTAAATGGAATTTCAATTTACATGTACATGTAAATAGAAAATCTATTTCTTTTGTAATGAAAATAAAATAAAGAATAGATGATATCCATGTATTCTAAAGAAGAATTCTTTTTTGATTGAAAACGTTCATAGCACAACGTATTGATGAGTTTCT
Organism: Strongylocentrotus droebachiensis; assembly: GCA_035222895.1. Taxonomy (NCBI): domain Eukaryota; kingdom Metazoa; phylum Echinodermata; class Echinoidea; order Camarodonta; family Strongylocentrotidae; genus Strongylocentrotus; species Strongylocentrotus droebachiensis. The sequence goes on along the minus strand of JAVYIG010010471.1, from coordinate 3,748 downwards.
CAGATGAAGAAGTCATATCTTAAAACTCAATGGTGTTCTCACAAAGTTGCAGACCTGCCAACCTCTGGAGTTCAAAAACTGTATTCTTTAATCCCCAAAATTGTATTTTACTGACAAAAAATTGTATTAACAAAAAAAAAATATGGATCAATGCCTCTTACAGTTCCTACATATATGTACAGGAAGACATTTTTTTAATGGATCATTGGTTGAATATGCATGATTTCGTCACGACTGGCGTGTTCGATGAACCAATGAACATCCCAAATTGCTGATGTGAGATGCATGTACTGTAGGATACTTTACGGGACAGAATGGGCATATTGCCATTGAAACTGGCACACACACACACACAAAATACAAATGTTGGAAATCGATTACATTGATGAAATCGAACTGTCCTATTTACTTCTAAAAATCGTACATGTTGGCAGTTCTGCTATTGCTATGCTTTTATCTAGATAAATAAACAAATGTCAACCCCCCCCCCTCTCTCTCTCTCTCTTCACCCCTCCCTTCCTCCCTGAAGGTGAATGGGTTACTCAATCGGTGGATTACATCAATTAAACAACAACAAAATTCTATTCCTATCTGAAGGACAAGGTAATCATTAATCCATGAGCAACAACTTTGTGTGAAGACTAGGACCCTTGAGTTTTAAGATATGACTTCTTCATATGAGACACTCATCAATACGTTGTGCTATGGAGGGAAATCAACAATGTGTTCACAAAGGCAAGACCAAGAAATCAAGAACCAAGTGAAATTGTTAAAGCTTCTTTGTCCTCATGCTTTCCATAAATGCACTTGGCAGACAAGAAAAGAAGGGTTATTTCTTTTTTTCCTCCAATTTTTTACCGGAAATTGGTTTGCTTGACAATTTCAGAAGTACCTTTCAAGCATTTTATAACTGATTTCTGGGCCCCGTCTTACAAAGAGTTGATATCAATCGCAACTATGTACATAAGAGATAGGAGACTGCAAACTTGCGATTGATTTGGATCAATTGCAACTCTTTATAAGATGGGCCCTGATGTTCCAAGCTTCCCTTGAATATGGTATCTTTAACTACAATCGATTTGAACATATTCCACAGTGGCAATAGAGCAGTTATTCTCACCTAAAACCCTTATAGTTCTCCACCAGACACCGACCATCTTCCTCTCCTCCTTGATGGCTGTGATGTTCACTGTGATGTTATAATCTCCCTTCCTGGGGTAGCTGTAGGTCAACTCAGGCTGAATGAGAGCAAGAGACGGATAGAGAGAGACAGATAGAGAGAGAGAGAGAGAGAGAGAGAGAGAGAAGGGGGAGGGAAAGGGACAGGGACAGGGAGAGAGAAAGGGGAGGAAGAGGAGAGAGAGAGAGAGAGAGAATTCCCAGGAGTAACATGAAATTCAACTTGAACAATGCTTGTTTGCAGGGCTTGATACATAGAACTATTCCCCCTCCCTCCCCCCCCCCAAAAAAAAAAAATAATAATAATAACAATAATAATATTAATAATACCAAAAATATGTAAGTTGCTCTTGGTTAAGGAGAAATATCAAAATCTAAGCAAACCTTAACAGGTTGGGGGAAAATCAGAAATCAACCAACTAATAAAGTTACCCATTTCTTAATAATGTATAGATCGCTATATGTGTTGGAACTACTAGTAGTTGGAACAACTGGGAAAGTTATCCACCACTTCATTAGAGAGACATTAACGATTTAACTTTTACCAATTCATAATTTTCTCATTTTTGTCCGATTTCATTCAAACTTTCACCAGTCTTCTTCTCTAAATTTTCTTCTTTCCTCTAGTACTGTAGTTTAGGATGCTTTCAAGGTTGGCTTTCACCTTAAACCTTAATGAGGCCGGGGCATAATGGCCACACCTCCGTGATTTTTCTGGTTGTTCGGGAACATGTTTGGATGACGCCACGCCACTCGCAGACTTTTTTCTTTCGAGTCTTGCGCATTTAAAACAATTTTTTTTTTTAATCGAACGTACAGTTACAAAGTCATGTGACCTTTTATCTTTGCACGTCAGCCTAAAAGTCGTTTATTTTCGTGATTTGTGTACAAACGTTTTTTCCTAAAAAGTGAATAAAACATATTTGGTCTTGTTTAAAGTTTAGGTGTTTGTTTCGGGGGTCAAAATCTTAATCTACAACCCATCCTGCGTACGAATAGATGAGCATGTCATCACAGCTATCTCTCTCAATACGCTATGACTACTGGGTAGAGTGTGCAGTAGAGGCACACTTACATACATGTATTTAAAGGTAAAGACCAGTATTGGTAACGCCCCAATTTCAAAAAATGAAATGGAAGCTCTCATTACCAATCATGTGAAAGAATATGTTTTGACTAATACATGATGATAAAAAATTTGCCGGGAAACCGCCTACTAATTTCATATATTTGGTAAATTTATTTCTCTCATGGTCGTGTGAGAGAGATAGGGTAGTCCCATATACATCTTTCTGTGTATAGTGCTTGTAACTTACGGAGAATGGGCCAAATTTCTTATCATTTTGATGATTCCAGAACCTTGCAGATGCTAGATGCTAGATGATCAACCTTTCTGATCGATTCCACAACGTTTCTTTCACAATGCAATCGCATGACCATTACTGGTCTTTACCTTTAAGTTTGTTTTTTTTAGCATTCATCCGAGTTAACCGCAAGAATGATCAAGAAGATATTGACATAAAAATAGAAGCTAAAGGAAAAAAGTGCACAAAAAACAATGAGCTTATAGTTATGTTTAAATACTAAATGGCAGGTAATATGCATTGTTTCCTAGCAATCAACCACATTTCTTGCCCGCTATAAGTATTGAGCTGTGGCTTCACTTACCAATGACGACTTTATGATCATCCCATTACCCATGTTCCATTTGTAGAGAAGAACGGCCTCCTCAAAGAAATAGCTAGGGTCATGGAGATCTGCTTCCATGGTCAGCTTTGTTTTGGTAGGTATACTACAGGAAGGGTTGCTCATATTGCACTGTGGGTAAGTACTGGAACTCAATGAGATATTACCATTGATGGTGTCTGTAAAGGAGATTAAAAGTGGAAAAAATAATGATTGGTTGATTATACATACCTTTATACACAATAGCAAGTTTGTATTTTTCATTTTTAAATTTCATCATCAATTTTGAGGTTAAAGATGATTATCAGAGGGAAAAAATCACACCACACACAAAATATTTTGTTCTGTATGTTCAGGGTTCCATATTCATACACATGCACAATATTAGTTCAAATATATACTTCTTTCAAGTTAAAGGGATAGTTGAGTACTTCAGTTCTGTTGCAGAGGGCGCTACACAAATTTTTTTTTTTGTGAGGTAATGAAAAAACTGAGTGTCAAATTTGCAAGAACATACAATGTAAATGACAAAGTCATCTTTGCTTGATCGAAATCGGTTCAGAGACGGCTGAAATATCCATAAATATAACAATATCTAATACTTGTGTACCACCACAAATATTAGAAAATTTGAAAAATCTGTTGAAAAAACGATATAGCGCCTTTTACGTCGTATTTCTCAAAAAAACCTCAAAAAAAATTTAATTTTAATGTTGGGTTTTTTTGTTGGCATTTTCGTGTTGGTTATATTATGCACAACCAGCTGAGCCATGTATTGCTATTTTTAATTAATTAATTACGGTCACCATATTTTTGTTAAAGTGGAGCTAAATTGGTATGATCGTATTGGCTAAATTTCACACATTTGGGGCCTAAAATCACC